>CM069916.1:63635218-63686870 GCA_036172215.1 Camellia granthamiana | reverse complement strand
GAAAAGACACAGTTTTTAGTCAAATACTGCCATCTCATTCAGAACTTGCTGGCACAACAGGCTCAAAGTAGAAATAAGCACAAAGTACGAAAACCACTGCTGCTTCATTCAGATCTTCTGGTGTAACTAGCTTCACGGCAGAAACAGACTCAAAAAAAAAACAAAGAGACAAACACAAAACAAAATAGTGACATCCGAGGTAACAACCCTGGAATCACCCGACTCCTATACAACAGGACTGACTCGATACAACAAGACAGACCTTAATCAAAAAGACTGACTCAAAACAACGAGACAGACTCGAAACAAAACCACAGAACTGACTCAACACCCAAGTCAGAAAGTACAAAAATTAGCATTCGCAAATGCTCAAAATAATGCGTGCCAAACGCCACATCTGAAATAAACCGAGCGCCGTCCGCAGGTGGACCAACCCCTGATCACATACTTGTATTATCCTCGAAGTCCACCAACTCAGTGGTGACAGACTTTGCTGAGCTAGGTGGGAGGATGACCTCATTGTCAAACAAATCCTGCACTTCATGGTGAAGACGGAAGCAGTTGTCGGTGCTGTGACCGGTTTGCTGATGGTATGCACAGTACTAGGTACCATCATGCTTAGCTGGAAGGGGATTCGGGAGGGGCCGAGGCTCAAGGGGTTTGAGATGCCCCTTTTCAGTGAGGATTCGAAGTGCCTTAGACAAAGGCATATAAAGGGCATGGAATACCCTGCGACCTCGGGGCAGATACTTCGAGTTTTGTGCATTTTTACTGGATGCACTAGCAAAAGGGTCGGCAGGTACAGGCTTGGCTTGCTGATTTTTCCTGGGTGCAGGATTAGGGTTGGAGGGAACGGTTCTGGTATGATGACCCTTCTCTCGATTTTCCCCTTGGCTTGAACTGCCCTCGGTCTGAATGGGGAAAGTGTCATCCACAGTCTTAGCCACAACTGTGAGTACTTACTGCTTATTCAACCCTCTGGCTTTTAGAGCCTTAACAGCCTGCTGGAGTTGTTCATAGGGATTAGTATCCACCTTCACCTTGTTTTTTCCACTAGCCTCAGTTTGGTGGACAGTTTGGGTTGCTACTTCAGTGCGAAGCCCCGTTGTCGTCGACATGTCATTGCCGGAGCTTAAGACAGCTTCAGGTTGGCTGAGCTCAATTACAATTCGCTCTAATAGCGGGGGCTCCTGTAGCATGAAATTCCCGGCATACGATGTAGTTGGTGGCGGGGCCGACATTCCATAGGCTAGATCAGCCACAAATCTTTGAAGGTCGCCAATCGTTCCTATCAGCTCAAAGGTGGTGGGCTCACGGTTTTGAAATAACTCGGGTTCCCAGATCGGATGTGTGGCAGGCGACCTGGGCGGGTGTGGTACCTCAACATCGATCTCACCCTGCAAGATGATCCCTTGGTTTAGTGCGGCTGCCATAACCATAATTTCCTCTGAATTCTGGGTCGTCATAAGTCTACTAAACTGGACAGAGGTGGTGTAACTGGTGACTGACGGATCTGATGAATCGGTGAGTCTTTTCCTGCTTTGCCTCAGCAGGGGAGAACACTGGCTATTCTGAACCGAATCTCTGAACTGCAAGAGAAAACAAGTAACATCTCAGCCCAATTTCACCAGAACAGACATAAGCATAGCTGAATAACTGTATTCGACCACTGATCACTGTTCCCCAAATTACTGCCCCAAAACTGAATCTGATACCCGCAGATATAACTGATTCTCAAAATACTGATGCTGATGCCTGCAGGCCTGATACCCAGACTTGCAAACTGATACGTGCATTCCTGTAGAGGTACACTCTAAAAGCACATAGCAAGCAAATGAGATCCAAAACACCCCTATGTTGGGGTAGGGTTTCCCTGTCCTATTTTGTCAAGAGCTAGGGTTTCACTACGCACGCAGCGGTTTCAAACAACCTATAATCGGGTGAGCAACATGTCCTAGTTTGGGATAGTCACTATGGATTCTAATATGCACTAGGTCGAATGGTCAAAAAGGGTGCCCCGGTAAAAATCGGAGTTTGTGTTCCCATCGTGGCAGAGCCCGTAACCTGTCAGCCTTATGGCACACTTCTCAAAGCAAGCCTCCGGCAAACCGTTCAGGAATAGCAGATGGCAAACACAATGTCCTAGGCGCACCAATGCAAATGCAAATGCAATGCAAAGAAACACATAATTGTAGTCAAAACAAGATATCATGAGTTCAAGTCAAGTTCTCTAAATCCCTAGCAGAGTCGCCAGAAACTGTAGACGTCCCCGAACGTCCCAGGAGAATCCCGTTTTGTTCATTGGGCTCACTACAGTTTGGACTCAAATGTCACGGTTCTGAATCTAATCCCGCAAAGTGCAATGCGAGACTGATAAATCACCAAAGAGTCCAAATCCGGCAAATCGTTTTGAAAAACAGATTTTTAGAAAGAAATGCCAAACATGGATTGCTTTGCCAAATACAGAGTCGCCACCAAAATATTTTGTTTTGGGGGAATTTAGGAAACCCTAACTCGTGCCTAAGGCCACGTGTCCGTCATCACCAAAGTTGCCTCGGCTCGAGAACTTAGGTACGATTGGGGAAGGTCATTTCATGAGCAGCCCCGCTCGCCCGATCGAAGATCGGCCACTACTAAGCATGATATCGAGTTTTTGAAAACACATGTGCTCTTATTCCGGTTTATTAGCCTAGAATTACTATGTGATGCGCACAGCATACAAGTATAGACTGTATTGCCTAAGTTGGAACAAAGCATCGCATATCCGTTTGTTTTGAAAATGGATTGAAGTTTGCTACTCGCAAGTAGGCTAAAACACGGGTTTCGACGAATTATTCCAACTCAAGCAACCCAACCTTCACCCACAGGCATTCAGACAGTTATATCACATAAGCACATAGCCTCATGGTAAGCATGCTATCATGGCAGTCACTCACACACATGCAAGGATGCTAAAGCATAAACACTTACCGAGTACTCCGAGCCAAAGAAAGAAGCTAATTAGAAATCGTGCATGAATCCTAACTATGCGAAGAATGCCTAATGCAACACATGCAAAAATGCGACTACAATAAGCTCGGCTATTCTAAGATGGCATATGAGATGTAACAATCAATACATGTATTCAACTTGGAATTGAAATACAATGCAGTTAGCATGATGCGCCGAGCCCGGTGCATGCAATACAGATGAATGAATGCAAGCATGCGAACATATAGATGCTAATTGAAACATGCCCTAAAACTAACCATCATAAGCTGGTAAATAAAAGGGAGAAAGACGTAAGGTTGGAAGACATGCATCACACACACGCACACTTATTACAAAATTCGCCCTCTCGCGGAGGGTCCGAATAAATAATACAGAACTAACTAGCTAATCTAAGCTAATTAAACTAGTTATTACACAACCGAAATGAATAATGAATTACAGCTAAATATTACACAACATTAATTAATTAAGAAATTAAACTAAGGAAGCAAATAAATTAGCATGCAAGCTACTGAAATCGACTACCTCAGCTCTATTCCGAATGATAAAGGATGCATACATGCTCGAGTCGCCTTGTCGAGAAATCCATCGCGATGTCTCAACTCGCCTTTGTTTGCAATTGAACTCAGAAACTTGCACAAAGCTCCAAGGAGATGAAACTCCACCCTGGGAATCTAGGGGAAGGCTACCGACCAGCTATAGGCATTGGAGACCACCTACCGACCACCCTTGGTGGTGAAAACTGGAAAAGGTGGTCGGCCTGCCAGAAAACCTGGTCGGCCGGCCAGTTTTTTCTCCTGGTTTCTGTATTTTTTGCAACAAAGGCAAGAGAGAGAGAAGACAGAGTATTTTCAACATATGTGTGCCCGACCACTCTCCCCATCATTGCATAAGCTCTAGGGAGTGTAGTCCTTGATCCTCGGGTTACCAATCACGCATCTCGAGGCATGATGGCTGAGGAACCGAATTGCACAACTTAATATAGAATGAATGCACATGTAAACACCTAAAGCCGACAACTCTATCATGGATAGTCAAGAGAGTCGGTGGCCAAGAATCGAGGCACGTTTTGTCACTTTGAGTACGAAATGTCCCTCGTTTCCCATGTTTGGACTAAACCCTACTCCAAACACAATGCAACAAACAATGTATGGACAAATGCAACTCTAACATGCGATCTAAATGCAATGCAACTAAGTGATGCGAAGATGCACGGAATGACATGCAAGCATGCAAATGGCATACACAATGCTATGAACTAATCAATGGCATACTCAATGCACATGGATTATGTGGCGTGCATACACAATGCACTAACATACGCAATGTTATGAACGAGGCATATGCAATGCAATGATCAAACATGCGATAACATGGACTATAGGGCATACACAATTCAAGATGGACTTAAACCAAGATGGATGGGCCTCGGTCACACCCAAATCAGTGGCTATACATGATGAAAATGAGGCAACAAAACACATGCAAACATGCAAGATGCAAGGGCCCAAAGCCTAGGGCACAAGATACAACTGTATGAAGCATGGAAATGATGAAATATGGCATGCAATGGCATATATTCCAGCTCTGAAATGGCGTACAAAATGGTCCTGAATCATGCAAACAACTCATGTTATGCATGTTGAATGGCTCAAATACCGAAACTAGTGAAGTGCATTACACTAGAGGTATGCGAAGCAATGCCCAAATGACCAAACTAACCCCAAACAGTCGCTATGCAGACCCAAAAAAGTGGCAAAATGGACTAAAATGATGGCTTGCAATGCACAAAAATGAAGCTCATGCAATAGCCCAAAAATGAGGCATACAAGCACAACTCTCAAACGCATTTAAAGAGTGAAAAACATGGGAATATGGCACAAGTATAAGCTCTGAAATAACATGTTCAATGATGCCAAAACATGAAAACAACTCAAGTTGAGCATGCAAGAGGCTTCAAAACTCGAAGCTAGGCAAGGGTATTACACTACAAGCATGCATGACAAGCATCATTCGACCATGGGACCTCAAAACAAAGCTAAGGCAGCCCAAATCATGAATAAAATTAGTTTAGAACATGGCGAAAATATGCTAGAATCAAGGGCCAAAACAACATGCAATGTCAGCTAGTGAACATGGATTACACTACAAGCATATGAAGCATTCAAGAGGCTACTAAACCAAAAAAAGTCAGAGACATGACATGCCAAATAAAGCCCAAAAACCCACTGAAACATGATCAATGCATGCAAGAATGACATGCTCCTTTGATAGGCTATAAGAGCGGTTATTCTACACATGCAAGAGACACACCCAAGGTGACAAAACCAACTCTGGAAAGAGCCTAGGAAGGCCCTAAAAGTCGCTGAAAAGGGCCTGAAACAAGGGTTGGAGGTGTGCAAATGAAGGCTCCTTTGTAAGGCCAAAAATGCTAGTGAACAAGACAATGAGGGAGAGGGTCACCCTTCTCTGATTTTGGCTCTCAAAAGCACATGTTAACCACTAAAAATCCACTAGATTTCAGTAGTTAAAAGGCCAAGCAAAGGTCAACACAAAGGCCTTAGGGCATGGCTCAAAACAAGGCAAAATGAAGCATGCAAGGGGGTAGATGACCCCCAACAACAAAATGACCTTAAACAAACATCAAAAGGACCTCAAAACAAGACTTTTTTTAGTTGAAAACAAAGCTCAAATATGCATGAAAATAAGGCTAAGAGATGGATCAAAATAAAGCTTAAAAGAGGGAAAAAGTGTGTTACCCTTGAAGCTCAGCAAGACAGCAACTTCTGGACCCAAAACCCAACTCCTTAACCTCTAAAAATGGACTCCAAGAACCTTAGGTTGATGGTGGAAGTGTTAGGCTATGAGGTGGTGTGCAAAAGGGCCAAGAATCATACACTTTGGAGCTCAAAATGTAGAGATATAGAGAGAGATATGTCTTTTGCCTTAGACCAAAATCTGAACCCTCACAAAAGAGGGGGGGCCCTCCTTTATAGCCAAAAGGGACCAAAGCTTCTCAAAGAAGCTAAAAACCAAGGTTGAAGATCCTCCCTACACGTGTATAGAGGATCCAGTCTGTGCCTTCCAGCTGGCACAGCTGACAACAACTCACAGAGGCAAAACTGGGAGAGGCAGGCCGACCAGTTCAGGTGGTCGGCCGACCACTTCCCCTAGTCGGTCGACCAGTTCAAAAGGTTCAACCCAATGAAAGGTGGTCGGCAACCCCATTTGATGGTCTCCACATTGAATGCAAGCCAGTGGTATGGTGGGAGACCAGTAAATGTGGCTCAAAGACCAAGGAGACCAGCTTCCTGACAAGAAAATTGGCTGGCGGTAGAAAAGTGGTCTCCAAGGAGAAAATGTGGTCTCCCACCCTTGTACCACCTCCTAAACAATGAAAACAAGGTCCATGCCAAAAATGAACCAAGACGGATGCAAAACGAGGGTTCGGGGGTCAAAATGCGCAGCCGGGTGCCCCGAAAAAAGGCTATTAAGCATCGAAAGTGGCGTGTGACCACAAAGGTGGTCTCCCGGGCCACAGTGTCCCTCCAGAGAGACGAAGCAAGGTGTGTGCCAAAAAACGTGCCAAACGGAGAAAGTTAAGCAGTCCCGAACCGAGGCGCACGGCCGACGGCTCTGAAAATCGGAAACTAGTCTCCAAACGGGAACAGTGACTTGCGACCACAAAAAGTAGCCTACGGCCACTGAGAGATGGTCTACAAGACCTCTCCCTCCCTTCGGGAAGAGAAAGCAAGACCTGGTCCGCAAACCGAGGCAAAGCATAAAAGGGTCCCGAGGTCCGGGGGTAAGGCTCTCAACCAAGAACTCCAAAACCTCGAAACGAGCACAACATGCGCAATCACCGAGCGCTCAATCGATGACGTCTGAGTCTTAAGGTCGGTCAAAAATGGGGTGTCTACACCACCTTCTCTGGTTCAACATCTTTGCCTTCTTTCTCATAAACAAAATTTGTCCATAAGGCTTCTTCTTCCTGTATTTCCTGAACTTTTGTTTCAATGTCCAATGCACAGTACTTATCAAGGGCCAAAGGTCTGACCTTTTGTTGTTCCTAATTACAGCCAACCACCATGGCTTCCCTCTCTTATTCCTGAACCTTCTAGACTATTGACTTTATGTTCAATGCTGAAAACTTGACTGAGGCCAATGGTCTGGCTTCTTAGGTCTTATCTTTTTGCCTACAACCAGGTATCATTGTCATCCTTGGTGACGAACTCTTCATTAGCACTCTCTTGCATTGAGTGCACTCTCTTGCATTAAGTGCTTCAGGTGTGCTATTTTCTCATCAACCGTCACTTCGGCTGTTCCATCAGGTTTCCTCAATATACTGAGTGGTGTCACTCCTTCAGTATATAACTTGGCCTCTGCAAAATCAGCACAAGCGATAAAGGGTTGAGGGTCTGCGTTGATCTCCTCTGTCTCTCCATTGCATAGGCCCATCATTATTTTCTAATGTAGAAAGGAAGGCATACATTTGTTGGTGTGGATCTAATCCCTGCCAAGTAAAGCATTATACTTGGCATTACTATCTATAACAAAGAATGCTGTCATGCAATCTCTGGTTCCCACACTCAAGTTGATGGGCAAGATACCCTGAGCCATTTGTTTATCCCTAGTGAAACCAGCAATGGTTGTGCTGGTTGGGATTAATCTGGGGTTTCTTTTTCCCAATTACTTCAAAGAGGACTTCAGAAGCAGGTTCACTACTACCCTATTGTCCACTAACACCCTGCTCATTTGTATCCCATCGAAATAAGCCTTGATATACAAGGGCTTAATGTGTTGCGTCATAGATGTTGTAGGGTACTCGAAGGGATACGAGAGATTAATACTCACCTCTCACCTCCTCACTTTCATCTTCAGTTTCCATTGGCATGGCCAGTTCAGGCTCATCTTGAATCATGCTAACCTGTGAATCTTCACTAGAAACTGGAATAAGGTCATCTTCCTAACCTTCTTGGTTTTCATCTTCCGCCCGAAACTCCTGTGGCAATATATATACCATGTTTACTGACATTGGAGAAAATGAGCCAAACTGAACTGCTGGTTGTACTTGTTTCTCTTCCAAACTAACTTGTTCAGTTATTTCGGAAGCATCTTCCATGCTGCACTCTGGTACCTTTATGCTAGCAGGTTCCTTTGAAACAGCCTGTTGGTGATTCACCTCCGTTGGCTTATTAACCAAAAAGGTTTGCTCAGCTATGCAAGCCTCAAATATTCCATCTTCAGCCAATGTTCTCTCTTGGCCTAGTTCAGTCCCTTCATCCGTTTCATCGTTACTTTCCATTAAAGCCTTCTTGAGGCCTGCTAAACTGGATTTTTCTTTGGCCCTTAGTTTAGCATAAACTTTAGCCAACTTCTCCATGCTAGCACTTCTCTTGATCTTAGGAACAGGCTTTGAACCTATTCCTCCATCTGTCTGATCCTTTGCTTGTGCCATGGAAGTGCTCTCTCCACTTTCTTTCAGATCCTTCTAATATTGGGTGTATCTTCGTTGGATCTTCCTTCTTTAAGACCTAGAAATTGTAGGAACCACATCTAGCTCCTTTGTTTTTGGATTCTTTAATAACACCCAGTTGTTTGAAGCCACCAAGGGAGGTTTGATCATTGTTCCCTGGTCTCCAAAAACCTTTCTTTGAGTTGACATCTCCTTAGGTTTATTTTGCATGACAAACCAATCTGGAACTCCTAGGACCCATGAGCCCACTAATTTGCTGCTAGATATGCTACCCTACTCTTTGAAGTAGTCTTTGAAGCAGTCTTTGGGGGCCAATTAGCAGTCCTGGTCCCATGCCTTGTACTGAATCCATGCCTCCTTTCAAGCTGGATGTCTACTCTGTAATAATTGGGTGACCTAGTTTCATATAGAGGCCTCTTTCCCTTTGACTGTATCCTGGTGTCTGGTGGGGTTACCAAGGACGAATGTTGTTTGGGGCCAGTTGGGTATGGCCTCTTGTTATAAGTGCTAGTTATTCGGTCCCACTGCACCTCTTTGTAATGTTGCTTCCTATCAACTGGGAGCCCTTTCAACCAATTGTAACACATCCTGCACCTGGGGCATATTCTCTGCACTATAGAAGCTTCAAGAGAGTCATCATCCAACATCTCTTCACTAGAGCTTTCTTTTAGGCCTGCAGAGCTTCGTCCATCAGCTAGTGAGCTTCTTGTGTTCTTCTTGAGAGTAGCCTGGCTAGCCACATGCATCTACATAGTGACTTCCTCTAATTCTTTCAGGGATAGGTTTTGGAAATTTGGCATGCCAACATTAGTTGCAGCCGCTCCAACTTCTGGAAACAGGTTGGTGTCAATTCCCATAGCTTTCTCAAACTTGGTTGGAAAATTTAGCCTTCCCTTTCGAATCTGTTCTTAGATCTTGTCCTGGAAAATAATACAGTTTTTAGTTGAATGAGACCAAGAATTGTGCCATTTACAATATAGTTTTCCTTTAAGTTCTTCCGGGGTAGGAATCTTGACTCCCTTTGGTAACTTTAGGAAATTTGCTACAAGCAAATAATAAAAAATATCATCTGCTTTTGTTAAGTCAAAAGAATACTTCCTATGCAAGTCTTTCTTTTTAAACTGTTGGTCTATTGTACTGTCTTTCTGAATTAATGCCTCACAAGTCATAGGTTCTTTTCCTACGATTTCTGCTGCATCAATTTCATAATTAGGGTCCCTATAGTAGGTCTTATACGATACATTATTTCGATCTTGTTCTTTCTCGAGTAAAGTTTCATATCTAGACACCTTATAGGTTAACTCTACTAAGTCTCGAAACTCAATTGAATCAAACTTCTTTCGAAGCCTAAATTCCAAGCCATTCTGAGTCAATCTTACAAATTCAGGCTCTGGTAGCATGACCCTGCATTTGTTTCGTGCCCTTTTAAATCTAGCAATAAACTGACCAGCCTTCTCATCAGGCCTTTGACTCAATCTTGCCAAGTTTTTCATAGAAACTTCAGGTTCTGTTTGGAAAAATTGGGCATGAAAAACTTCCTCCATTTGCTGCCAACTTTAGATAAAGCCAGGTGTAAGGTTTATGTACCATACGAAGGCTGCTCCAGTTAGAGAACTTGAAAAAAGTCACAGTTTGATGTAATCATTATTAGCAAACTCACCACATTGGCTTATAAACCTAGCAATGTGTTCCATTGTTGACTGATTTCCATTACCATAAAAAAGGGCAAAGTCTAGTATTCTAAACCCCCTAGGATTCTCGTGTACCCTATCTACCCACTCTGGGTAAGGTTTTCTATATACTAGTGTCTGGACCCCTCGAGCCATAGGTCCACACATTTCTCTAACTATATCAGCATTTGGTCCATTGGAACCATATTTTGTGCTGGTTGAACCACTACTGGAGGGACAAAGACAGGGTTTGGAAGAACACCATGTGCTTGTGGGCCTCTTGGTCCATACACGGGTAAATTCAGGGCTGGTTGTCCCTGCTGTACTGGCTGCTGTTGAAGGTATGGCTGACCTCTCGGGGCCTGCCTTGTGAAAGGTCCTGCGAAAGGTACCACAGGAGGAGAAGTAGGTGTTGTTTCTCTTCCAATTGCAGGAAATCCTTCTAACCCCCCAGGTGCAAACTTAAACACAAGGTTGGTGAAACCCCTTATACCAAGTATGTTCTCAAACATAGGATTTGGAAATGCCCTCATGCCATTATCCTGGGCTAGCCTAGATCCACCAAATTGTATAGTTTCGTTGGTAGAGAATGGTGCATTCTAAGTGGTCATTGGTCTCGAAGGAATTTCATACCATGACTGAGGCACAGGTGCTGGCCTCTCATGGTTGTGACTACTAGTTTGATCATTAACTTGTCCATTATTTTCCATAAGTTGTTTATCTCGAGCCAATCGTTGTTGCGGACTATTTACATTTTCTTCAGTTTGTCTTACAGCAGTTGGTTGATGAGAATTCATTCGATCCAAAAATGATGTTGCCTATCTTTCTATTGTATACATTAGTTGTTGTCCCATAGCATCTACTAAATCTCTCCACGGATTCAGTGGTTAGGTAGAAGGAACATTCGAAGGTCCAGTCTCATGGCCCTGTCCAGTGTGTTGAACATGTGTTGTATATTCTGAAGTGTTAGTCTGTTCAACCATTTGCGGAGGATCTAATGGGATAGGTGCATCCATCACATTGTCTTCTGGGTTAGGTAGTTCTACCTCTCCTTCTACACCTACGTTTAGCCATTTTTAATAGTCTCATTGGGCATGCCAAAAATATATGTTGATTTTTTTGGCTTTTGAGGGTTAATAGTGTAAATTTAAGCGTGCCAACAAAGATCAATTAGTCCTTACAGAGTTATAATTGCCAACCAATTATCAAGCGATTGTGTTGAAGTTCTTTCAGCCTCAATAAAGAGGACGTTTACTAGTGGCTTGTTTTAGGAAAAAATTATGAATAGTAACACGTAAATATAATTCAGAAATCGAATTTCATTACGCAAATGAAAACTTACAATGAAGTTACAATAATCCAGTCTCAACGAGGTTCACAGTAACAAACTACTGAAAAACTACTCCTAGGACTTGAAGTGCAATATAGGAATTGAAGTGCTGGAAATGTAAAGAACTGGAAATATAAAAAATTGGAAAGAAAATATGAAGTAAATGACTGATTTTTGGATCTGAGTCTGAGTCTCTTCTGTTTAGCCCTCTCTACTATTTATACTCTTTAGTGTCGAAGTGGCCTTCTAACCGTCGAAATACGTTTCCACGATCTCTGGTCATGGCTTCGCTCAACTAGCTCCCACTATGCCTCTTTTGCAATTAGGCTATCCTTCTGAATTTGAATTTGAATTGTAAGTAACCATTAGGTTACGTCATCTTGCGCCTCTTAACTATTCAAATGTTACACAGATCCGATACTACCAATATGAACTGCCATGTGTATGTATCTGATTGGAGACTTACTTTAATTTCCCAAATTGCCCTTTAAGTGCCATATATCACTTTGCGATTGGCTTGTACAATTTTATATAGCCAACACTTAGGCCTCGTTTGGGAAGTGGCTATTTTAGCCAAAAAGTCAAAAAGCCAACTAAAACTAGTCACATCACCTTTTTATTTTTCTGCACATCTTTTCATAAAAAGCCAAAAAATTACTAAAATAGCATGTTCCCAAACGAGGCCTTAGTAAATTTTTTATTTGCCGTTAAATAAACGAAATGATAGTTTAGGATAAATTTAAAAAATAAATAAATGACCTTGTTTGTCATAACTTAAAAAAGTTAAAAGGTCAAAAAATTACCATTTTATTTAAGTCATATCGTCTCTCTATTATGTCACTTTAAATCCAATCCATACCCCCCACTCATATTTTATAATAAAATAAAAAAGTATTTAGATCTTCCCACCACGAGAAAACATCAAGAGCACCTTGCCCAATAATTTTTTCCTGTTTTGAGCGTCGATTGATTGACTTCTGAGTGAGAAAATTGCCGGAAAACGATGGAATCAGAGAAAGCGACGAATGAAACCCTAGTCTCAGAAGCGGAGGCCAATCAAGAGCCGACACTTCAGCAGAATTCTCAGTTAGACGAAGAAGAAGAAGAAGAAGAAGATGTTGAGGATGAAGTGGGAGTTGATGAAATTGGAATATCGAAATCGACATCGTCGGATCAGAAGGAGATTCTGAGAGCTCTGGAGGTCGTGGAGAGAGACTCGGTGGCTATCGCCGACAGCTTCACCTCTCTCTTCGCTTCCCTACGCTTGGCTCTCTCCGAGGGAGGTCAGTCGGTCAGTCAGTCAATTTTGTATAATCTTCTTCAACTTCTCTGTTATTCACCGCAATTGTTTATGAAATGTCTTGTCCAAGTTTCTATAATTGCTAGTTTCATATTATTAGATTATGTCTTCACTGAAACAAGGATAAAAATGTGGCCTTTTCTATTCGAACTGCTCTGTTTCTTTAGACGGGAAAATTTTGATTGTGATGGTGGGGGAATAATTCAATTGTTTATGAATATATTCTGATCCAAGTTTGTGTAATTGTTAGTTTCATATTCTCAGATTTTGTGTTCATTTGAAGAGGGATAAAAATGGAAAATTGTGCATTTGGTTTTGGTTGAAAATGAGGACTTGCTCTTGGAAGAGTTCTGTTTCTTTAGTTAGGAACCAATTTTCCAGCAAAAATTAATGGTGGATATCTTTATTGCAACTTTACGGTGAACCATTTTTCCTTATTTGGTATGGCGAAACTATTGAGTGAAAAATTGATGTATGCAGTTTGTTTGACATTGTTGAAGTGGTAGATGATAGTGGATTTGGATTCTAGGCTAGAGACCTGAAGTAAGCTGTACGAGAATTTAAAAGATTGTGTATATATTATAGGTGTCAGTTTGATAATCTATTAAGTCAAATAAACATGGTCAAAATATGTATGAAGTTGGGATTTTTTAATTTCTATGGAGTTGAAATTGGATTTTTTGATTGAAGATTGTGTCTATCTGGTGACACAAAGTAATATTTTGCAGGTAACAAGCACTTCAGTTGACCATATGCGATGCTTCAGTGATGCTGCAGGCCGACTTCAAGAATGTGGTAAATTGTGATTATAGTGATTGATATTGTGCTTTATATATTTATGTGTTTAATAAACTCAAAATGTTTTGGTAGAATTGAGAGTAATTGAATTTTTGTGTTAAAAATTGTTGGAAATTATGGTTTTTGTAAGGATTTTTTAAGGCTTATTTTGGGCCTTCTTTGAGCCCAAATTTGAGTAGGGCCCACACGTCTTTTGGAGTGGGTTCAAAGAGGTGACATGTTTCTTGCCACATGGCAAGTCACACGGTTCGTCAAAACCATTTTTAAGTGAATGGGAATTTGACGTCGTTTTTGGGTTCGTGGAATGGGAAATTAAAGAGTCAAATATAGGTTACCTTAAAATAGTTGTTCCACATTGAAACTTTAACAGAGCTTGTGTGTATATATAAGCTCTAGGTGGATAAACTTGGGTTGGGCCCCAAGGGGCATCTCAAGTTTGTAGAAGAATGGAGTTATGGACAAAATGGGCTTTGGCTCAAACCACCACACGGGCGCCGGGTGCGGGTTGTGGGTCTGGTCCTAACATTAATTTTTTGGACAAAATTCATTTGAATTTTTGTGGGAAAAGTATTTGAATTTCTGAACGGAATTTATTCAAATTTTGCACCAAATTTGAATTCAACTATTTCAAACATATTTGAATTCTGTATCCGTTCAGTTTGAATCCTGCACTTGTTTAGTTTGAATTACACCTGTTTAGTTCAAAATTGCACCTGTTCAAGTCTTCCGAAAAGGCACCAATTTGCCTATAAATTAAGACCCTCTTCCAGTAGTTTGTTCAATTCGAAAATTCTCTTGTTGTCTTCCATTTTGCTCTCTTGTATATATATATTCTTCATATTATTAATTTTAGACAAAATTCTAAGAGTATAGAATACAGGTTTTAATTTGCCGAAACAGATTGTTTTTAGTGCTAATACAATCTGTGAAAGATCATTGTATCCTGGGAGATGAACGCCATTATTCCGTAAGCACCTGAGCGAGGCGAATCTATCTTAAGGACATAGTGTCACACTCATTCGTGTTCTTAAGTTGTTTCGGTAAATAAATTTTGTAAGTAATTTATTTTGTTTATTTGATTTATTTCTAGTTATTTATTTTACACTGAAGATTGTTCCAACAAAAATATAGGATATCCATATAATTGTCATTTCCCTCCATGGCATCGATCTACAATCCAGTATGATTATGACTTCTAAGGTGCTCATAGGTTGCCTGACACAAGAAGAGAAGAGAAGGGAAAATTTATTGCAAAATGGAATTAAGTTCTTTGCAATCTTTCTGTCTGCTTTCTCTTGTTGAACGGAGGAATGCAAAAGAATATACTACTAGCCGAATTGAAACAGTTATTTAGCATAACAGTTCTCTAATACAAGTTGATGCTCACTAGAAAAGTCTAGGATTTAAATTCCTGTAGTAGTTTAGGAAGGTTATGGGTGATTAACATGTTATGGTTGCTTCACCCTAGTTTGGTTGGAAGGAATTGGTGCCGATACTTGTAGTGTAGTTTTGTGAGACTTCATTCGTCTTACTATAAGTGAATGCACAATATTACTGACTGCATTTCCTTTAGGGCTTCAATTTTTGTTTTTGTATTATATTTGGTACCATCTCTATGTAATGAAAAGTTCTCAACATTGAGTATATTCATTTTTTAATTTGGTAGTGTCTGGCCGTAGACTCTCTCTTGCTGCTTCCACTTCATGGCTGCAGAGATCCTGCTGCCAGTGCCAGGCTTTATTCTTTACCTTTCCATCACTTGCCCAGTTGCCCTTACAGAAGAGCTTGGTGATAGTTGCAAAACAACAGTTAGTTTTTGGTTGAGGTTTTATTTCTGCATTAGTTTCTCCTTGTGACTCTCTCTCTCTCTCTCTCTCTCTCTCTCTCTCTCTCACACACACACACACACACACACACGAAGCTCACTTTTTTTATATTTCATCCTTAATTATTATTAAACCCAATTGTTGCTGACCTATATTTTGGATCCTCTGATTTGAATTTTATTCTTCTTTTGCAGCACTTGATGCAGCAACAAAAGGGAATCACTATATAAATTCCTGTCTCAGGTATAGAATTTGATTTCACCTTGCCGTTTTGATAAATCCTGATAACTTTTAAGCATGTTTTGATCAATTTTGAACTACTGTTCCGAAAGGATGTTTTGCTTGGTTCTAATGGCATTTACATGGGAAGTTATGGAAACTGGAGCTTGACAATAACTGGGCGACAATATACATTTTGTGGCAATATCTAAGGCAAACTTTTTAGTAGTTAGTTAAAATTTAAAATTGAAGTACTGCCAAAATGAAAGTTAAAATTTAAAATTGAAGTACTGCCAAAATGAAAGGAAAAGAAAAGGAATAAATTTTGATAAATTTCATTGGGAGGAAGGTTGGTTGTTGCCTGTGTCATTTTGTACTTCAGCAGCCAGTTGGTGACTCGAGAGTTTCAGGGATCTTAAATCAAATCTAGAACTGGAACTTCAGATATAAATGTGGGAGCTGCTACTCCTTGGGGATTGAACTTCGGTGCCTTCATTATGACATCAAATATTATCATTTTACATATAAAGGAACTTGCATTTGCACTGACTCTTTCTTGTGGAACTTGCTTGTTTGCAGATTAAATGAGGAAATAAAAGGCATGGATAGTCTAGCCACACAACTGTATCCTTGGTTTTACTTGAGCTTACTTTATATATATTGCTTCTCCCTACTCCTTTCTTTTATGATAAATTCTAAGGTTCAAGACCAGAGATATTGACATCCTTCTTTTTTTCCCTTTTCATTTTTATTTATTTATTTCATTTTTTCAATCGTACATTAATAACACTCGCACATATTGACATCAAGGGCCAAAGAACTTTCTTGGTGGTTCATTGGTGTTATGCCAAGTTTTGACAAGCTAATATTCTGAATTTTGAATCAGAACTTCAAAACCTTGGTAGCATTCGATGTAATCTTTCATCTATACAAAGATTTTCACTCTGCAGTTCCATTGGATTTGCTTCCTTGATGTTTGTAAAGAAAAATTCTGAGGAAGAATGTAGATACTTTGGACTCGGCTGTGAATAGGCTCCTCCGTCTTCCATGATGGTGATATTCTTGACACTGATTTTGTCAGTTACAAAGATTGCTTCTTCAAATTTCTTTGTACCTGTGATGTGCTAGTTTACTTGATTATTTTTTTAATGATTGTTTTAGTGTGGTTGATATTACCTCTATACTAATATATGAAGGCAGAAGGCTATTGGTGTTGTGTGGATTTTGTTCCATACCAATATTATCCTCAAATTGTTCATTTACTATGGTTTTTATGGCTGATATTTATGCATAATTAAAGGTCAAAATTGGAAAATTTGAATTTCATGACACCAGTCGAATTTACCCTCAAGGTTATCCACTTCCCTTAATCAAAAACCTCCATTAGTTTCTATTTTCTTTTATGATGATGTTTGTACATACAAATATGTTGATATATAAAAGAGAGATATTGGATAATTACAAATTTAGGCTAAGTTTGGCATATTCAAAAAAAGTCAAAAAGTCACTATTGTATTTAAGTCACATCATCTTATTTAAGTCACATCACCTCTCTATTACATCACTTCAAATTCAACCCATATTTTATAAAAAAACTCAAAAAGTGCACTTATTTAGAACATTTCAAACAACTCCTTATTTCTGTTTCGACGATATCAATTTGTTTGGATATGAAGGTGATGGAATTAAGGCACAAGAGAGAGAACCCATAGAGGGTAGGCAATGGAGGGATCAAAAAAAGCAAAGCAATGTTTCCTTCTTTGAATCTCTTAGTTTTGTGTTCTCTAAAATACCTTCACTCCATCACAATATCAAGATTCAAACATAGCAATGTTTTGTTTTTTAAAATCTTCTAGTCAAGAATGGAAATCAAGCTATTAATTCAATCAATGATACTACATGTTTGTAAAAATTAACTAAAAAAGTGAATAGACGGATTATATTCATTCTGTGATTTCACTTACGTTAAATATATACATTCATTGGAGTAAAATTCGAAATAAATTTCCATGGTACATAGCATTTTTGTAATTCGATGATAAGATTTTCAAAATCTTAGCCATGTCTCTAATGCACTTCTAGATTTATGATTGTTTTTTTAAGATTTTGAAAATCTTGGTTATGTCTCCAATGCTTTGATAAATGATACAAATCTCTTAAAATAGAATTCACTTTTGAAAGTCAGTTTGCAAGGAGAGGGATTCCAAATGATTTATATTACCAAGGCTAATTATATTTTGTTCGTATGTGAAACCATAATAGATTCTGCATAATTGAACCCTTACCTGTTATCCTCAGCTCCACTCCAGTAGAATTACATAAACTTATATGAAAACAAAATGGGTTGGCATATTATTATCTCTCAATTTGAAATTAATCACTACAAAACAAAGAAAATAAAACTTACTTAAAAAAAGGGGGAAGGTGGATTGGGGTTTTTTTTTTGTTTCTACTTTTGTCAAGATAACATTCATTAGTGCAAATAAAGAGCATACAACAAGGAGAAGTCATTATTATACAAGTTCATAATACAGCAAAATTCCCAAGGGCAACTAATCTATTACAAAACAATTCATGAGAATGAGAGAGAGAGCGAGAGAGAGTGTGTGGGGGAAATCTACCTAAATCACATCCACTTCAAGAATCAATAGAAAATGTGAAGGAAAAGGACTTAATTGTATAAAGTATAAACCCTAGCTGCCCTATATCATATAATTATTATAATTTAAAGTTAAAAAAAATTAAAATAAAAAATAAACATTTGGTTACATTGCTTGTTTAATTTTGTTGATAATATTCTTTACAGTCCAATTGCATCAATAAGGCACAGTCTTAGAAAACCGATTTGTATTTATTCAATGTGTAAATTAAACACAATGTGGTGATCCTAATAATGTGTTCAACTATCCAAACAATTATTTAAAAGATATATATATACATATGTGGGGAGTGGTTTTGGAATACTCCTTTAATCCAAACAAACTCTTGAAAGATCTTTAAGATGTCACCTGAAACAAAAGAAAAAATATGGTCGGTGGTGTCCGAATTAGCACTCCGACGAGCAAGTTAGTTTCTTTAGAAAGAAGAGTTTTTGCTATCTTGATATTTTCTCTTAAAGCTTAGCCCTTTATCATCATTATGTCAAGGGCCCATCTTCCTATTATACTTTTCAGAAGAGGACATTCTAGGCCCACCTAAAGGGGTCATGCCGACTTATCTAATATACTCGGTTCAAACACACGGTCTAGGTATCCTTAACCTGGCACGTTTTTCATCACATTTGTATCTACTCGAGAATGACTTGTTTGAGTCCAATAGGTCTTGGCTAAATCTAGCCCATCAAAGATGGGCTTGGATGTATTCTGTTTGCCAATTAGATTTATTACTATTCATCTCCCACAATATATATATATATATATTAAAGTAATTCTTGGTTTCAGTTTTTTTTGGTAAATTCTTTTACAAATATGGTTCCAAGCATCTAATAATTTCTTCTTTTTTTTTAATGGTGAGAAACTTTTCTAAGGCACACATCTCTACATATTAAATTATAGATATTTGTAGTCACCAGTTGAATTTACCCTCAAGGTTATCCACTTTCCTTAATCAAAACCTCCATTCGTTTCTATTTCTTTTATGATGATGTTTGTACATACAAATATGTTGATACATAGAAGAAAGATATTGGATAATTACAATTTATTTGTGTTTTGTTGATATCAATCGGTTTGAATATGAAGGTGATGGAATTAAGGCACAAGACAGACAACCCAGAGAGGGTAGGCAATGGATGGATAAAAAAAAAAAGGTAATGCTATGCTACACGCAGCTTAAAAGGTGGGTATCATATACATTATTATTTGTGTAGTATATATTATGTATTTGTGCTAAAAGTTATTTATTTTTTTCTAGTAGAGTTAAGGCAATTTATGATTTATAAATGAAGTTACGTGTTTTGTAGTAATGTTACGTATTTTTGTAATAATGTTATAAATTTTTTGGTTAAAAGATGTTTGGATAAAAAAATATGTAACATTACCACAAAATGCGTAATTTTATTTCCGAATCACAAATTATCGTATTTCTATTAAAAAATTACGTAATATTTATATTATAAAAATATATAACATACACTATAAAAATACATAATAAGTATATATGATACGCACTCATAAATTTACACCATACATTTATTCTGAGGTTTCTTTAATTGTAAATTTACACATACATTTATTTTCAAAGCAAAAATATTAAATTTACAAAATACATTCATTTTTAGAATAAAATTTGAAATAAATTTCCATGATACATAGTATTTTTGTAATGGACAATAAGAATTTCAAAATATTGGCCATGTCTCCCATCACCTTCTAGATATATTATATTGTTTTTTTAAGATTTTCATCACAAGATTTTCAAAATTTGGTGATGTCCCCATGCTTTGATATTAAATTATACAGATCTCTTATATAGGATTTACCTTTAAAAACCAAAAAATTATTAGTGAATTTCAAATAAGCACTTACCAACCAGTCTCATTAATTAGACTTATTTATTTACATATTTTGACTGATAAGTTTATTACTGTAAATTTATTTATAAAAATAAGATAAATTGATAAATTTATCAATAAAATTTAATAGGTAATAAATTCCGAAAGTAAAATCTATTGGTAATTTACCCCTCAGATAATTTATACTAACAAGGCTAATCATATTTTGTTTTGACGTGAGATCGTAATAGACTCTGTATCATTCAACCTTTGCTTGTTACCATAAGCTACAGTAGAACTATATGAACTCTTAAAATCAAAACCAAAATGGTTTGGGCATTATTACATCTCAATTTGAAATAAATCACTACAAAACATGACCAAAAAACTTATTTGGGGGGTTTGAACTGGGTTCCGGGTTGGGTGGGGTTGATTATTCAGTAGTCTGAGAACACCGTCACGTGATATTTTATGATAATATCGTTAGTGGAGAAAATAAAATATTTATTATTTATGTTGGGTAATTAAGAAACATAAACGATATAATAAATAGTGAGCAATCAAAACAAAATTGTATATATAAATATATAAAATTATTTGCTAATTTATTTTTTAATAATAAATAAGTTTAATATTAATGAACAAAAGCAAAAGGAATATGCTTTAGTTTTTTCAATAGAATCTTCTTATTATGTTTAAAAAATACACCTTTTAGAAAGGGATCATTGAATAAGTTGATATTAAAAAAATGACATTTTATAATGGTATAAAATAATTTAAATATAATAAAATTAAATTTCTTACAAAATAAAAGTATCTGGATAAAAACAAAAAGTAAGAAGAAAATTTAGAACGGTATTCTTATTTGATCTGAAAATAATTCTAGATGACCAATAAATTATCACGTATAACCCTCATTTAAAAAAAAAAAAAAAAAGATATTTCACGAATCATTACTTTTAACAGAAAAATAACATTTATTTCTATTTTGTTTTGGCAAAAGTTACTTTTTAGCAATTTGGAGTAAAAAAAATTTCATTTTTCATTTTAGTTTGTTTAATTGACAATTGAGATTAAAAAATAAAAATAAAATAAAAAAAGAATCCATCATGTTTCACAAGTGCTAAAAAAGTCTAGATGAACAATAAAGAAAATGTTTGACACCTACAAAAATACCCACAATTGTACCCACAATAATGTGGTATCATATGTGTCATCTCTTAATTTGCTATAAACTCAATGACACAGGGCTCAACTCCTTTGCCACATCATTGTAGACGAAAGTATGAGCTTGTAGCATTGTTAGAACAATAAATTATCACATGTAATTTTTTTATTATATAAAAAAATAAATTTTCCCAACCATCACTTTTACCATAATATAATGTTTATTTCTTTTTAATTTTAGCAAAACTCACTTCTTACTATTTAAGCTAAAAAAATTATTATTTTTTATTTTAACTTGTTTAATTGACAATCAAAATGATTTTTTTTTAATAGAATCCATCATATTTGGCAATGTTAAAAAAATCATTCATGTTCCTAATGTTTTTATCTTTTGTTAAAAAAAATTGTATTAAAAAAAATTTATTGTTTGATCCGAAAATAATCATTCATGTTCTTATTTGATCTGAAAATAATTCTAGATGACCAATAAATTATCACGTATAACCCTCATTTTTTTAATAAAAAAAAGATATTTCACGAATCATTACTTTTAACAGAAAAATAACATTTATTTCTATTTTGTTTTGGCAAAAGTTACTTTTTAGCAATTTGGAGTAAAAAAAATTTCGTTTTTCATTATAGTTTGTTTAATTGACAATTGAGATTTAATAAAAAATAAAAAAATAAAATAAAATAAAAAATCCATCATGTTTCACAAGTGCTAAAAAAGTGTAGATGAACAATAAAGAAAATGTTTGACACCTACAAAAATACCCACAATTGTATCCACAATAATGTGGTATCATATGTGTTATCTCTTAATTTGCTATAAACTCAATGACATAGGACTCAACTCCTTTGCCGCATCATTGTAGACGAAAGTATGAGCTTGTAGCATTGTTAGAACAAGAAATTATCACATGTAATTTTTTTATTATATAAAAAAATAAATTTTCCCAACCATCACTTTTACCATAATATAATGTTTATTTCTTTTTAATTTTAGCAAAACTCACTTCTTACTATTTAAGCTAAAAAAATTATTATTTTTTATTTTAACTTGTTTAATTGACAATCAAAATGATTTTTTTTAATAGAATCAATCATATTTGGCAATGTTAAAAAAATCATTCATGTTCTTAATGTTTTTGTCTTTTGTTAAAAAAAATTGTATTAAAAAAAATTTATTGTTTGATCTGAAAATAATCATTCATGTTCTTATTTGATCTGAAAATAATTCTAGATGACCAATAAATTATCACGTATAACCCTCATTTTTTTAATAAAAAAAAGATATTTCACGAATCATTACTTTTAACAGAAAAATAACATTTATTTCTATTTTGTTTTGGGAAAAGTTACTTTTTAGCAATTTGAGTAAAAAAAATTTCATTTTTCATTTTAGTTTGTTTAATTGACAATTGAGATTTAAAAAATAAAATAAAATAAACAGAATCCATCATGTTTCACAAGTGCTAAAAAAGTGTAGATGAACAATAAAGAAAATGTTTGACACCTACAAAAATATCCACAATTGTACCCACAATAATGTGGTATCATATGTGTCATCTCTTAATTTGCTATAAACTCAATGACATAGGGCTCAACTTCTTTGCCACATCATTGTAGGCGGAAGTATGAGCTTGTAGCATTGTTAGAACAATAAATTACCACATGTATTTTTTTTATTATATAAAAAAATAAATTTTCCCAACCATCACTTTTACCAGAATATAATGTTTATTTCTTTTTAATTTTAGCAAAACTCACTTCTTACTATTTAAGCTAAAAAAATTATTATTTTTTATTTTAACTTGTTTAATTGACAATCAAAATGATTTTTTTTAATAGAATCCATCATATTTGGCAATGTTAAAAAAATCATTCATGTTCTTAATGTTTTTGTCTTTTGTTAAAAAAAATTTATTGTTCAAGTTCTTGAAATTTAAAAGGATATAAAAAAATTTGTAAAATTTAAAACCAATATATATATATATATAAGCTTTTAATAACGATTAATAATTTGAACACGTGTATTTAATGACATATTATGTTTAGACTAATAATATTATGACACATCATTATGACACATGTAAATAATAATCTCATTCTAATTGTAATAACATAATTTAAAGAAGAATTTAAATTTAAAATTTTATGTTATAATTCAATAAAATATACATAAATTAAGGAATGAATATTGATCTTATTCCAATTATGGTAATATAATTTAAGGAAGAATTTAAATTTAAAATTTTATTTTAATAATATAAAATTAATTTATAGACCAATCATATTGTGACACATATTAACAAAAATTAAACAAAAACAAAAAAAAAAATGCGAAAAAAAAAATTGCAACTTTCAACCTTAAGATGATAACGTTTTGCAATCTATATATATATATATATATTAAGAAAAATGAGATTTTTAATGAACATAGTATGGAAACTCAAAACCCTCATACTATTTTTCTAGATTTCTTATTTTTTTAAATAATTAAAAAAACTTCTATCAACTAGCTATTATTGAATCTTTTAAAAAATAATCTTATTATTCCTTCATTTACACATTTCAAAAGGAAAGTTAATTAATCCATTGAAAATTTTAAATTTAGAAATTTAAAAAAAAAAAAGTTAACTAATCAATTTTAAAATTTAAATTTTTATACCACTAAAATATAGGAATTGTCTTTCATAGATATTTTTCTCTTGATGTTTAATAGTTTTATATGTATGGACATTTTAGTTGAGACCTCAAAGACTAGTGATAGAGTCAAAGAAAATGGGTTAGTCTTAAAGTTTCAAAATAAAATTTTTATGTTAGAATTTTTTCAAATGTAATTATCTTAATATTTATAAATATTTTTTATTGATTGATAAAAAGCACCGTAAACGTTAAGATGATTATTATTATTATTATTATTATTATGATATTGAATTATTAAAATATGATATATTATAGGCTTGAACCAAGAATTGTTGAAAAAAATAGACTCAAACTAGATTTTCTAGACTAATTTTTAATATTTAATATAATATTGGAATTCCTAAATTAGCTCATATTAGTCACGAACCGATAAAGACATTTTTGAATGATCAAGATAATTTTCAATGATTAGGTGAATGTCATATTGGCAAAAATATTGAGTCGACTACCTCCTAACTCACTCCTAACTCACTCCTAATATTTAGTCAATTACCACAAGTCAATCTTAATCCATTTTTACGAAAAAGTTATGACATAAGATAATTTACAATTTTGAGTAGACAAATGTTTAGGCTTTACAAAATAAGAAAAAATTAATATATTAACAAATGTAATTTACTATTATCATATGCTAAATTAAAATTACAAAATTTATAAAACAAAGTGTATTTATATTTTATCGTAAATATAGTTTTTGTAATTTATCCTTTAATTTTTATTAATTAAATTATGACATGCAATTTTTTTATTAAGAACTTATAATACACAATTAATGACATCAGAATAAAAATCTTATCTTATATGTAACTTTGATAAAAATAAATAAAATTTAATTGATTATAAATTATTTTTACTTAATATTTTAAATAAATTTTATATTATTATTTTAATTTAGAAACTAATTTTTGATTAGTTATTATACCCGTGCATAGCACGGGTAATATGCTAGTTATAATAGTATATAGATAGATAGATGGCTAAATTAGGGTAAATTACATCGATATTCCTTATATTTTACTTTTTAAGTCATTTTGGTCAATGTAATTTCAATTAACTCGTTTTTAACCCTTAATTTTAGATTATGTGTCAGTTTGATATAATTGATAATACCGATTATGATTTTTAAAGAAAAATGGTCACTAAGTTAATTGAGGTTAACTCACTGAGTTAAACAAATTTATAATTTTGTCTATAAAAACATAACACATATCGTTTATGTGCGTATTTTCTATATAAAAAAAAAAAAAACTAAAAATTATAATTAATTGGACCAAATTGATGTAAAATTATAAATTTATAATCAAAATTGAATCAATTAAAATTAAATAGATGAAAATGATACAATGACCAAAACATAAGTACTACTAGTATAATTTGCCTTTTTAATTTTTTTTGGTATGCTCAATGGTAGTCGTAGGGATAGACAATTGCACCATTTTTCTTCTTCTTTGTAATAAAACTATTCTGTCACAATGAAAGAAAATAAAAGAAAAAAACTTTTGAAAGGCATAAATAGTTCAACAAATATGTGCACATGTGCCTAAACGTAGTCTGGTATTTTTAAAATTTGGAAAGAGTTACAATGTTGCGTGAAGAAATTTGGACATATTGCAAGATTTTAATAAAGGTGAAATCAAAATTTAATAATTTGCAATATAAATTCAAATTTTGGATTTGATTGGACAATTAAGAAAAAGTT
Organism: Camellia granthamiana; assembly: GCA_036172215.1. Taxonomy (NCBI): domain Eukaryota; kingdom Viridiplantae; phylum Streptophyta; class Magnoliopsida; order Ericales; family Theaceae; genus Camellia; species Camellia granthamiana. The sequence continues at coordinate 63,661,193 of CM069916.1, read as the reverse complement.
GATCTACTCATATGGGGAAAATAAAATAGTAATTATGCAAAATAAATATTCATAATTTTTATCAAAGATTTTCTATACAAATGGTAATATATTCTTAAAAGAACAATCAATCCCGAAAGTTTGAAAAACAATTTCATATACAACAAGTAATGAAATGTTTATATTTAAATTCCGAATAAAAATAGTTAATTTAAATAACTTTTAAAATTTCCATATTATTAAAAGAATATGAAAAGCATCACTATCTTTAAACCATTCAATTTTAAATAATCTTTGATGCTTCTTGGATAACTTTTTTCAAATTGATTTTGTATTCCTAAATTAGTGTATTTGTATTTGATTTTGTATCCCTAAATTAGTGTATTCCTATCTAAACTAATTTTGTATCCCTCAACTTACCCTAGCAACCTAATCTTCAAGGCTCTTGCAAAAGAATCCTAATCGTCATTTTGTTCTTCCGCCATGCTGCCTAACACGCACTCCGGTAGAGGACGTTGCTTCCTTGTGGTCATTGACCAGCCCTCTTCCATTACCAGGGAATGTAGTTGCGGCAGTGGCTATGAAATCTTTTATTTTTGAAGTGTTAATATTTTAGTGAGAAGCATTGATGATTTATTATAATATTTTAGTGATTTATTAAATTCTATACTGAAACAAACTTTTCAAATCATAAAATTAAGCCCTAGTCCTCATAATTTAGATAACATATATTTGAACCCCCTAAAAAATCAAAAGAGTGTTTGTGTACATCTTGAACAAAGATTATTAAGGAAGCTTTGAAGAATTATTGAAGAAGCTTTGATAGATTATTGAGGAAGTTTTGATGAATTGTGGAAGAATCCTTGATGGATTGTTGAGAAAGTTTTGATGGATAATTAAGGAGGCTTTGATGGATTACTAAGGAAGCTTAGGAAACTTGGATAGATTTTTGAGGAAGCTTTGAGAAAATTATGGAGGAAGCTTTTGAACTCTATAAATACACCATTCCCCTCCACATTTTGGAACAAACAACACACTTATACACTACCTATATACACCCCACGGTTGAGAGAAGAGAAGAGTTATAGATTTTGTAAGTCTTATATATCTTATATCTTAGAATTCACCATTTTTGGATATCCATGGAGAAATATCGAGATTAGAGTATTGGTGGTGGAGGAGATTGATTTGAGGTAATTTGGGTGATATACAATATGTTTTCTTTAAATCTCTTTACAAAGAGTTTCATTTTAATTATATTCAATTTGTAAATCCTTTTCATTATTCTGGTCATTTGATAAATTTTGTAAAATCATTTTTAGTTGATTCGTTTGATTACTCTAATGTAAAGTGTTGGAGAATCAGAAAAGTTCAAAAAAAACATGAGTCAGAGAGTTATAACTTGATTTTTTTATTTATTTATAATTTATGTAGAAATGACTTTTCGAAAGCGGTTTTATAAAACATTTTTTTCTAAAACCATTTTATAAAATGATTTTCTGAAACCCATTTTTTGTATATCTTATATTTTTGTTAAAAAAATATTTATGTTGAAAATGAATTTTTAAAAAAAAAATAGTGTAAAAACGTAGTTTAGAAAATCTTTTTTAATTAATTAAGTTTTAATTGAAATGGCTTGTGATAAATGTTTTTTAGTATATTTTAACCAATTTTGTAAGGTAAACCGTGGCTTTTCAAAAGCCGATTTTTAGAAAACGATTTTGGTAAAACTGGTATAATGAGAAGAAAAAAAAAGAAAGATAAAACCTCACCCTGAAGTGGGGATAAACTTTTGGCACTGCCTTAGAGCATCTATAATGGAGTGACTAAAAATGTGTGTTAAAATATGTTATATGACATTAAAAATGTGTGTTAAAGTATAGTATATAATAAAAAGTGATAAAAGTAGAATTTAAAAATGGAATAATTATTCAGTAATTCCGAAATATGGATACGTAATATTCCATAGTATTATAATTGGTGAAGAAGGTGGAGTATTGTATTGGGTAATTAGACAACATGAGGAATATATTGAATGATGATTAATTAGGAAATACAGATACGTGGTAGTCCGAAAATATTGAATAATTTCTTCCAAAAATGTGTGTTAAGAATTTATTTAGTGAGTGAATAGTGATACAATAGAGGTGTTAAGGTGTGTATTAAACATATGTTTATATATAATATATATATAAACAATAAATAAAATAAATAAATAATTAAAAAGTATGGTCAGCCCGCCCAACCCTGTCCCAGTGACCCTCTCTCTCTTTGAATCCGGATCGTCGGTCGCCTTCCCCTGCTGCCCTTCTTGCGGCACCCCAAAACGACGTTGTTTTGGGGCCAAATTTCAATTTAAGAAAAAAAAAAAAAAAGACAAAACTATTGTTTGCGACGACAACAGCTCCGACGACCCCCCTAACCCTCCTTCCCCTCCAATGATCCTTCCTCTCCGGCAATCCTCCTCCAGCCACATCACCTCCTCCTTGCTTTCTTCTTTCCCCTTTCTTTCTTCTTCTAGATCTAGGGGAAAAAAAAAAAAACAAAGAGAGAGGAGAATCTGGTGGGTTTAATTGAGAGAGAAGTTAGAGAGAGAAAATGAAATATGCTATTGGAGTTTGTATTAACCCACTACTAGAGCATTTGAAATATTCTTCATCTTCAAAGTCATCATCCAAATATTCCATTTCTAATAGCCTATTATTGTCTCATCTTTCTCCACTTCGACTCTTTAAAGCAGAAACACAAAATTTGGTAGGAATTTAGGAAAGAACAAGACAGAAATTGAGGTGGGTCAATACATCTGAGAGAAAAGGGAGATGGGTTTGGTGGGTTTTGGATGGAAAAGGAAGAGATTGAGAGATGGTGTGGTGATGGGTGGTACGGCTAAAGGAGGGTCGCCGTAGGGGGGGAGAAACTGGGGAAGGGTTGCCGAAGCTGGTGGAGAGGTGACCGACAATGGAGGGGTGTGAAGTTTTTTTTTTTTTTGGTTGCGATCCTCCTGTGATCCTCCTCCTCTCCTCTTCTTCTTCTTCTTCTTCTTCCTCCTCCTCCTCTCTTTCTCTGTCTTCCTCCTTCTCTTCTGTCTTTGTTTGTTTTTTTTTTTCTTTTTTTAATTGAAATTTAACCCCAAAATGACGTCGTTTTGGGGCACCGCGAGAAAGGCGGCAGGGGAAGACGACCGACGATCCGGACTCCTCTCTCTTTCTCCTCTCTCTCTCTTGTGCCAGCTACTTAACACCTGGCAAGCTTAATTATATGTTTAGCAACTCCATTGTAGCATCATTTAAGTCCACCACTGATCAAAATTTTAAAGTCTGACATACACAGTAATACTTGTGGATGCTCTTAGTCACGGAAATCAACCCTCTCTCTTCTGGTGGTTGACGATCGGAGATGAAGAGAGAGGGAGGAGAGAGGAAAGAACGGCGGCTCCGGCGAGAGAGAGTGGGTAAAGTCGGAGGAGGAGAGCAATGGTGGGGCGAGACGGAGACGATGAGGTTGCACGATCTCAGATCTGAAGCGTGGAGACGCTGACGGTGGAGTTGTTGGCCGCCGCCATCGCCGGCGGAGACGACGTATGAGGTCTCGCCGCCGTCTTCTTTCTTCACCGATCTCTCTCTGTCTCTAGGGTTTCAATCTCCGTCTCTCTTCCTCTCAAACGCATTGCCCTCTCTCCAATCTATTCCCCTCTCCCTCTCTCTCTCTCTCAAATAGCTTCGGTGGATCAAACCGAAGGCGGAGGTATAGCCATTTTTTAACACATTTGAGTTGGTGCTCGCTTGTAGGAAGATTCCCCGCTCTGAAGTAAAGTCTTTTTGGAGCTCAACGCCGGAGTCCACACCAGGGCACATCGAAAGGCAACTTCTCCCTCTCATGGCACATGTCTCTCTCTCTCTCAAATAGATGCCGCCGGAGGAGGTCTCATCACTGACCAGGAAGAAAAGATTGAATCTCGCCGTCTCAGGTAACCTCTTACATTGCAAAATTAGGGTTTTAGCTTCAATTTCGGTACAGAATCACGAAACAGGTTTTCAGTCTTGCCTTCAATTTTTGTGCCGAATCGTGCTTTTGATCTTAAAATACATTTATGATTTTATTTTATTTTACTCTTAACTACTACTTGAAAATCTGAGATAAAGATGACACAGTTGAGCTATCTCAATATAATATTTTGATAAAATAAGTTTCAATAAAAAAGTTAAATTTAAGAATTCTTTAATTTTAACGCAACCAAGCTGGAAGAGTGAAAACTCAATAAAAAATGTTGATATTTTGCAGCCTGAGGTTTGAAGTCTTGTCACTTGCTACAACATTTAGTTTGTTGGCCTAATTTGTGATGGCTTAGTGGTGAATATGAATATTTGTGTAGGATTAATGCCATAATTTTTTTTTAGAATTTGGAAGTAAATTAAGTTATAAACTTGGAAGGGGTCATTAAAACGTTAATTGTACCTCTAGGTTAAGTTTAAATTTATAATTTTTTTTTATCCTGTATAACGTCCCTGTTTTAATATATACTAATTGGGTGTTGTTTTTTTAACGTCCATACTTTACTTTTTTTTGTGGAAGTGTGCGTGCTCTGTTTTTGGACTCTTGTATTGTTTTAGCATTAGAGTTATAGAGCTAATTTGTAATTAATTTCACTGATTCGGTTGCTAGTTTTGATGAAGTTTTTCTATGATAATTGTGTTTGACTTGCGTTGATTGTCATGGTGTGCGACTGGTTGTTGCTCTTTCATTAGGATTTGCTGGGAGTTTTAGAAAGGCATGTGTATTTTGTTTTTGAGTTTTGTTGCTGGGAGATTTAGAAAAATGTTTTAATCGCATCCTTACAACGTTGAAACCAAATAAACAAACTACTTCATGAGATCTATAAATCAAACTTAAAATAGTCTTTATACATACATATATATATATATATATGTTAAAATGAAATTTCAAAAATTTAAGAAATTGCATAGTTCGCCGAACATTTTACATTCATCAGTAATTTTTAAACATATTTAATACGTTAATAACAATTATCAAAAAAAGAAGAAGCTAATAACAACACTATTGGATCAAATAAAATTCTTACAACTTCTCACAATTGTCCATAAACTTGAAATCGTCCATTAACCATATTCATAATTACTTACATTTCTTCCCTGTCTGGTTTTTGCCATAAACTTGACATCTTCCATTAACCATATTCATAATTACTTGCACTTCCTTCCTATTTGATTGTTCCAACAACATTGGAACATGCGGATAAACCGGTTTAAGAATATGCCAAACTCATAATGAGTGTGACTATGGATTCTTCATCACATTCTCTCATTATTGGAAGACATTGTTCGCTAGCTAAACAAACATCGGCTGAAACAAATTGCATATAATTAACTGCTCTCTTAGTAGCGCCACTTGATTATATGCCATTCAAAATTGCATAAGAAGATCATGTATAGCTATTAACTCGTCCCTTGATTGTTGATCTTCCTCAACATGTGGCCTAAATATCGCAATTCTCTGACCATTTGCTATATTTTGGATATCTAACCATGGAGTTGCATTTGGGAACAACATTACATTCAACGGGTAGGTTGGTGTTCCTATCCAACCAAACTTGTCTATCAACCCAGCAATGGTTTGTACATCATCTTTTGTGACAATCGGGATTTTTGGCTTTTGAACAAGCTGTCTTAACCACTAACAATGTATTTGTCCAAATTCTGTAGGTGGCAAATATCCATTCGTTTCTTGTTGAAATTCTATCATTTCCCTGTGTGCTACGTTTTCGTTTTTCATTTACTGTCACTGTCAAGAATAAAACAACAATCAATACAAAATTAAATAACAATTAAACCATATAATTATTTGTTACTAAATATTAACGTTTCACTGCACATTTTAGGAGAGCATGTCAAAAAAGCAAACGTCAAAGAGTATAAAAGTTGATAGCGGGCATTGTTAATTGCTTTTTTGACATGTTATTCTCAACTGTGCAGTGAAATGTTAATATTTAGTAACAAATAATTATTTGGTTTAATTGTTATTTAATTTTGTATTGATTATTGTTTTATTTTCGACAGTCACAGTAAATGAAAAACGAAAATGTAGCACACGAAGAAATGGTAGAATTTCAGTAACAAACGAATGGATATTTGAGACTTACAGAATTTGGACATGTACATTATTTGTGGTTAAATTCAAACTTATTACTAAGACATGGGACAAGGTTGCTCCATAACTTAGGTAGACAGCTTGTTGAAAAGTCAAAAATCCCAATTGTCACAGAAGATGATGTACGAACCATTGCTAGGTTGATAGACGAGTTTGGTTGGATAGGAACGCGAACCTACTCGTTGAATGTAATGTTGTTCCCAAATGCAACTCCGTGGTTAGATATCCAAAATGTAGCAAATGCTCTGAGAATTGCGATATTTAAGCCACGTGTTGAGGAAGATCAACAATCAAGGGATGAGTTAATAGCTGCACATGATCTTCTTGTGCATTTTGGATGGCATGTAATCAAGTGTGCTACTAAGAGAGCAATTAATAGTATGCAATCAAGTATTTGTTTCAGCCGGTGTTCGTTTTGCTAACGAGTAATGTCTTTCGATAATGAAAGAATGTGATGTAAAATCCATAGTAACACTCATTAATGAGTTTGGCGTATTTCTAAAACGGTTCTCCAATGTTGTTGGAACAACCAAATAGGGAAGAAGTGCAAGTAATTATGAATATGGTTAATGAACGATGTTAGGTTTATGGCAACAACCAGATAGGGAAGAAATGTAAGTAACTATGAATGTGGTTAATGGACGATTTTAGGTTTATGGATAATTGCAAGAAGTTGTAGGAATTTTATTTGATTCAATAGTGTTGTTAGTAGTTTTTTTTTTTATAATTGTTATTAACGTATTGAATATGTTTAGGAATTATTGATGAATGTAAAATGTTCGGAAAACTATGCAACTTTCTAGGTTTTTGAAATTTTATTTGAATATATATTTATATATTAAGATTATTTTAAGTTTGATTTATCAATCTCATGAAGTTGTTTGCTTATTTGGTTTCAAGGTTGTAAGGATGCGATTAAAACATTTTTCCAAAACTCTCATCAGCAAACTCAAAAACAAAATACATATGCCTTCCTAAAACTCTAAGCAAATTCTAATGAAAAGCAACTACCAACCGCACAGTGACAATCAAGGCAAGTCAAACAAAATCATTATAGGATAACTTCATCAAAAACCTGCAACTGAATCAGTGAAATTAGTTACAAATTAGCTCTATAACTCTAATTTCATTGATTCGGTTGCTAGTTTTGATGAAGTTTGTCTATGATGATTGTGTTTGACTTGCCTTGATTGTCACTGTGTGGTGGCTGGTTGTTGCTCTTTCATTATGATTTGCTGGGAGTCTTAGTAAGGCATGTGTATATTGTTTTTGCGTTTTTTTGCTGGTAGTTCTAGAAAAATATTTCAATCGCATCCTTGAAACCAAATAAACAATTAAACAAACAACTTTGTGAGATCGATAAATCCAACTTAAAATAGTCTTAATACATATATATATATTAAAATGAAATTTCAAAAACCTAAGAAGTTGCATAGTTCGCCGAACATTTTATATTCATCAGTAATTTCTAAACATATTCAGTACGTTAATAAAAATTATCAAAAAAAAAGAAGGAATAAAAGCTAATAACAACACTACTGAATCAAATAAAATTCCTACAACTTCTCACAATTGTCCGTAAGCCTGAAATCGTTCATTAAACATATTCATAATTACTTACATTTCTTCCCTGTCTAATTGTTGCCTTAAATCTAAAATCGTCCATTAACCATATTCATAATTACTTGCCATTCCTTCCTATTTGGTTGTTCCAACAACATTGGAGCATGCGAATAAACCGGTTTAGGAATATGCCAAACTCATTAATGAGTGTGACTATGGATTCTACATCACGTTCTCTCATTATCGGAAGACATTGCTCGCTAGCTAAACGAACACCGGCTGAAACAAATACTTGATTACAAATAATTAACTACTTTCTTAGTAGCGCTACTTGATTACATGCCATCCAAAATTGCATAAGAAGATCATGTGTAGCCATTAACTCGTCCCCTGATTGTTGATCTTCCTCAACATGTGGCTTAAATATCGTAATTCTCTTAGCATTTGCTATATTTTGGATATCTAATCACGGAGTTGCATTTGGGAACAACATTACACTCAACGGGTTCCTATCCAACCAAACTCGTCTATCAACGTAGCAATGGTTTGTACATCATCTTTTGTGACAATCGGGATTTTTGGCTTTTGAACGAGCCGTCTACCTAAGTTAGAGAGTAGCTTTGTCCTATGTCTTAGTAATAAGTTTGAATTTAACCACAAACAATGTGTTTGTCCAAATTCTGTAAGCCGCAAATATCCATTAGTTTGTTGTTGAAATTCTACCATTTCCCCATGTGCTACGTTTTCGTTTTTCATTTACTATCACTATCAAGAATAAAACAACCAATACAAAAATAAATTACAATTAAACCATATAATTATTTGTTACTAAATATTAACGTTTTGCTGCACATTTTAGGAAAGCATGTCAAAAAAGGAAATGTCAAAGAGTACAAAAGTCGATAGCGGGCGCTGTTAATTGCTTTTTTGACATACTCTTCTCAACTGTGCAGTGAAATATTAATATTTAGTAACAAATAATTATTTGGTTTAATTGTTATTTAATTTTGCATTGATTGTTGTTTTATTCTCGATAGTCACAGTAAATGAAAAACAAAAACGTGCACACGGAGAAATGGTAGAATTTCAGTAACAAACGAATGGATATTTGCGACTTACAGAATTTGGACAAGCACATTGTTTGTGGTTAAATTCAAACTTATTACTAAGACATGGGACAAGGTTGCTCCATAACTTAGGTAGATGGCTTGTTCAAAAGTCAAAAATCCCGATTGTCACAGAAGATGATGTACAAACCATTGCTAGGTTGATAGATGAGTTTGGTTGGATAGGAACGCCAACCTACCCGTTGAAATGTTGTTTCAAAATGCAACTCCGTAGTTAGATATCCAAAATGTAGCAAATGCTCAGAGAATTGCTGAGGAAGATCAACAATCAAGGGACGAGTTAATAGCTGCACATGATCATTTTCATTTTGGATGGCATGTAATCAAGTGGCGCTACTAAGAGAGTAGTTAATTATGTGCAATCAAGTATTTGTTTCAGCCAGTGTTCGTTTAGCTAGCGAGCAATATCTTCCGATAATGAAAGAACGTGATGTGAAATCCATAGTCACACTCATTAATGAGTTTGGCGTATTCCTAAACCGGTTTATCCGCATGCTCCAATGTTGTTGGAACAACTAGATAGAGAGGAAGTGCAAGTAATTATGAATATGGTTAATGGACAATTTCAGGTTTCTGGCAACAACCAGATAGGTAAGAAGTGTAAGTAATTATGAATACGGTTAATGAACGATTTCAAGTTTACGGACAAGTGTGAGAAGTTGTAGGAATTTTATTTGATTCAATAGTGTTGTTAGTAGTTTTTTTTATTTTTATAATTTTATTAACCTATTGATTATGTTTAGAAATTACTGATTAATGTAAAATGTTCGGCGAACTATGCAACTTCTTAGGTTTTTGAAATTTTATTTTAATATATATATATTTATGTATTAAGTCTATATTAAGTTGGATTTATCGATCTCACGAAGTTTGTTTATTTGGTTTCAAGGTTGTAAGAATGCAATTAAAACAATTTTCCAAAACTCTTACCAACATACTCAAACAAAATACACCTACCTTCCTAAAACTCTGAGCAAATCCTAATGAAAAGTAACAACCAACCGCACACAGTGACGATCAAGGCAAGTCAAACAAAATCATTATAGAAAACTTCATGAAAACCCGCAACTGCATCAGTGAAATTAATTACAAATTAGCTCTATAACTCTTATTTCACTGATTCGGTTGTTGGTTTTGATTAAGTTTTTCTGTGATGATTGTGTTTGACTTGCCTTGATTGTCACTTTGTGCCTGTTTGGCAGAGCTTAATTACAGCTTATTTCAGCTTTCAGCTTAATTTAAGCTATTTTGATGTGTTTGGTTTAGCATATAGCTTATAGCTTATAGCTTTTTGGAAGTCAGAAATCAATTTATTCTTTGAGTGGGGCAGGAGATGCTTTAAGAATAAGCTGGAAATCAGCTTATGGTCATAGTTATAAGCTATAAGTTGTTTAGGCATAAGCTATAAGCACTTTCCCACAGCTCTACCAAACAGGGCCTTTGTGCTGCTGGTTGTTGCTCTTTCATCAGGATTTGCTGGGAGTTTTAGTAAGGCTTGTGTATTTTGTTTTTGAGTTTTGTTGTTGGGAGTTTTAGAAAAATGTTTTAATCGCATCCTTACAACCTTGAACCCAAATAAACAATTAAACAAACAACTTTGTGAGATCGATTAATCCAACTTAAAATAGTCTTAGGCCTCGTTTGGGAACAGGCTAATTTAGTAACTTTTTGGCTATTTGGCTAAAATATGAGCTAAAAAAAACTACTATGTTTGGGATGAATTTTTGGCTTTTTACGAAAAGATGTGCAAAAAGTAGAGAGAAAAGAGAATCTTTGACTTTTTGGTATGGGTTGTTGGCTTTTTGGCTAATTTAGTAATTTTTTGACTTTTTGGCTAAAAGGGAGGGTTCCCAAACGAGGCCTTAATACATATATATATATATATATTAAAATGAAATTTCAAAAACCTAAGAAGTTGCATAGTTCACCGAACATTTTATATTCTATAGTAATTTCTAAACATATTCAGTACGTTAATAACTATTATAAAAAAAAAAAAAAAAGAAGCTAATAACAACACTATTGAATCAAATAAAATTCCTACAACTTCTCACAATTGTACGTAAACTTGAAATCGTTCATTAGCCGTATTCATAATTACTTACATTTCTTCTCTGTCGGGTTGTTGCCATAAAACTGAAATCGTCCATTAACCATATTCATAATTACTTGCACTTCGTTCCTCTTTGGTTGTTCCAACAACATTGGAGCATGTGGATAAACCGGTTTAGGAATACGCGAAACTCATTAATGAGTGTGACTATGGATTCTACATCACGTTCTCTCATTATCGGAAGACATTGCTCGCTAGCTAAACAAATACCAGTTGAAACAAATACTTGATTGCATATAATTAACTACTCTCTTAGTTGCGCCACTTGATTACATGCCATCCTAAACTGCATAAGAAGATCATGTGTAGCTATTAACTCGTCCCCTTGATTGTTGATCTTTCTCAACATATGGCCAAAATAGCGTAATTCTCTGAGCATTTGCTATATTTTGGATATCTAACCACGGAGTTGCACTTGGGAACAACATTACGTTCAATGGGTTGGTTGGTGTTCCTATCCAACCAAACTCGTCTATCAACCTAGCATTGATTTGTACATCTTCTTCTGTGACAATCGGGATTTTTGGCTTTTGAACGAGCCGTGTACCTAAGTTATGGAGCAATATTGTCCCATGTCTTAGTAATAAGTTTGAATTTAACCACAAATAATGTGTTTGTCCAAATTCTGTAAGTCGCAAATATCCATTCGTTTGTTGGTGAAATTCTACTCTTTTCCCATGTGCTACGTTTTCGTTTTCCATTTATTGTCACTGTCAAGAATAAAACAACAATCAATACAAAATTAAATAACAATTAAATCATTTAATTATTTGTTATTAAATATTAACATTTCACTGCACATTTTAGGAGAGCATGTCAAAAAAGCAAACGTCAAAGAGTACCAAAGTTGATAGCAGGCACTGCTAATTGCTTTTTTGACATGCTCTTCTGAACTGTGCAGTGAAATGTTAATACTTTTAGTAACAAATAATTATTTGGTTTAATTGTTATTTAATTTTGTATTGATTGTTGTTTTATTCTCGACAGTCACAATAAATGAAAAACGGAAACGTAGCACACGGGGAAATCGTAGAATTTCAGCAACAAACGAATGGATATTTGCAACTTATAGAATTTGGACAAGCACATTGTTTGTTGTTAAATTCAAACTTGTTACTAAGACATGGGACAAGGTTGTTCCATAACTTCAAAAGTCAAAAATCTTGATTGTCACCGAAGATGTACGAACCATTGCTAGGTTGATAGATGAGTTTGGTTGGACAGGAACGCGAACCTACCCGTTGAATGTAATGTTATTCCCAAATGCAATTCCGTGTTTAGATATCCAAAATATAGCAAATGCTGAAAGAATTGCGATATTTAGGCCACATGTTGAGGAAGATCAACAATCAGGGGATGAATTAATAGCTGCACATGATCTTCTTATGCATTTTGGATGGCATGTAATCAAGTGGCGCTATTAAGAGAGCAGTTAATTATATGCAATCAAGTATTTGTTTCAGCCGTTGTTCGTTTAGCTAGCGAGCAATATCTTCTGATAATGAGAGAACGTGATGTAAAATCCATAGTCACAATCATTAATGAGTTTGGCATATTCCTAAACCGGTTTATCTGAATTCTCCAATGTTGTTGGAACAACCAGATAGGAAGGAAGTGCAAGTAATTACGAATATGGTTAATAGACGATTTCAGGTTTATGGCAATAACCAGACAGGGAAGAAATGTAAGTAACTATGAATATGGTTAATGGACGATTTCAGGTTTATGGACAACTGCGAGATGTTGTAGGAATTTTATTTGGTTCAATAGGGTTGTTAGTAGTTTGTATTTTTTATTATTAATTGTTATTAACGTATTGAATATGTTTAGAAATTACTAATGAATGTAAAATGTTCGGCGAACTATGCAACTTCATGGGTTTTTGAAACTTCATTGTAATTTTGATCTGCGAAATTTCATTTTAATGTGTATATATATATATATGTATTAAGACTATTTTAAGTTGGATTTATCGATCTCACGAAGTTGTTTGTTTATTTGGTTTCAAGGTTGTAAGAATGCGATTGAAACATTTTTCTAAAACTCTCATCGACAAACTCAAAAACAAAATACACATGCCTTCCTAAAACTCCCAGCAAATCCTAATGAAAAGCAACAACTAGCTGCACAGTGACAATCCAGGCAAGTCAAACAAAATCATTATAGAAAAACTTCATTAAAACTAGCAATTGAATTAGTGAAATTAATTGCAAATCAGCTCTATAACTCTAATGCTAAAACAATACAAAAGTCCAAAAACAGCGCAGACACACTCCCAAAAAAAAAAAAAAGGTAAGCATGGACGTTAAAAAAACAACGCCCAATTGGCTATGTTACACGGATTCTTCAAAATAAATCAAATACCTCTGTTGGACACCTGACACTTGGATATGGGTATTGGATATGTGTCGGATATTTTTCAACAAATACTTCTTATATAACTGTATATAACACTATTATTATATGTACATATTGTTGTATAATTGTTATAAATGTCATTTTGATATTGTAAGTTACATATAGTACCATTTTATCTTACATACTTGATTAAAAATATGACATTTTTTTGCCATGTCCACGTACGCTTAAATTTATGATTTGATGAGTTCGACCTCTAGATACATACCCGCATCGGACACCAGTACCCGAGTCCTTGTAACATAGCCAATTAGTACATATTAAAGCATGGACGTCATAAAGGATAAATAAAAATTATAAATTTAAACTTAACCTAGATGTACAATTAATTTTTTAATGACCTTTCCAAGTTTAGAACTTATTTTACTTCCGAATTCTAAAAAAAAATTACACCATTAATCCTACACAAATATTCATATTTACCACCAAGCCATCACAAATTAGGCCAACAAACTAAATGTTGTAGGTAAGTGACAAGAGTTTAAACCTCTGTCTGCAAAATATCAACATTTTTTATTAAGTTTTTTTAAGAACAAACTTTCTTAGCTTGGTTGCGTTAAAGTTAAAGAATTTTCAAATTTGACTTCTTTGTTGAAACTTATTTTATCAAAATATTATATTGAGATGGCTCAACTGTGTGAGTAGCAGTTAAGAGTAAAATAAAATAAAATCATAAATGCATTTTAAGATCACTAGCAAAACTTAAAACCCAAACCCTAGTTTCGCGATTCTGCACAGAAATTGAAGGCCAAGATCCAAACCCTAGTTTTGTGATTCTGTACAGAAATTGAAGCCAAAACCCTAGTTTAGAGATGTCAAGGGTTACCTGAGAGGGCAAGATTCGATCTTTTTTCCTGGTCGGTGATGAGAGAAAACCTCCTTCGGCAGCATCGGTTTGTGAGAGAGAGAGAGAGATGTGTGTGGTGAGAGAGAGAAGTTGGCATTGTATGTTAAAAAAAATATTTTATTTGGGTTCCGCTGCCCCAACGATGCCACATCTCAAGAGGAGACTCACATGAGCATGAGCTTGTGACAGGCTTTTAACGATATAAAAGATGTGAATGTTGAGCTCACGGCCTTCACCTCCAAAGAGCTCATCGAAGATTGACATTGGTCTCAAGTACGGAGAGAACCAGACCCTGTCACTGATGTGGCTTCTCGAATGCCTGCCGTCTACTTTGCTTGCCATAGAGTTCTAAGTACCGTAATAAATAAAGTCCTTTGTTTGTATTTATGGTTTTAGGCTGATTGAATTTGAATTTATTAGACATGAAATTCAATGCAATTCAGCTCAATTCAATTCAATTCTAGGTTCCTACAAGGCTACCTGGGTTTTCTCCAACAAGGGTATTGGATTTTGGAGCTGGTACTGGTTTGGCAGCTAATTTGATTCGTCCTATATGGTTACTTGGGCAGTGAAGATTGATATTGGTTTTTATAAATTACTTGTGATTGTATTTTGCTAATTGTGGTCAAATACTTTATTGGCATATTTGGTTCCAAAGGGCACTGTGAGAACTCTGGCCAAGATCCCCGGAAGGAATTAATTTAGTAAAGCCATTGCAATCGATGCAACGAGAATAAAGAATAAGTTAGGATGCAAATGGAGCAATTTTGTATGCTCAATATGTTTTTGTTATGCTTCTTATTTATTAAAACATACAACAAAAATGTGAGGCGTATAAATGCGCATGTCTGTAAACTTTTTTTTGAAAGTTGTACCCTAGTTACACGTTGAACTAACCTATTTAGTTTTCAGCTTGTCATGCCATTTAGATTTTCAGTGATGATAATGGAAACTGGTAGTTGTTGAATCTGAATTCTAAATACTTAGGTCAGCTACAAAAAACTTCTGTAACATGCAACTTTATCACAGCTACTTACTTGAATTGTAGGACATGATCTTTTTGGTAGCCTTAAGTGTTGCTTTGTTAGGCCTTTGTTGTGATGGAAGAATAGTAACTCTTTGGTGTAGTGTTGTAAGCTCAAATTAGTATGTATATCTTCAATGCTCTATTCAATTTCTTGTACACAAGAAAATAGGTTTATATATATATATATATAAAGGGCAACAGTGCACAAGGCCTTTGCAAAAGCGGTGTGGGGAGGGCGAAGTATACGTAACCTTACCCCCATTTCTAGAGAGACTGGTTTTATGATTCAAACCCATGCCACCAGGACGTTTATAGAAGACATCAATTTTATTCCATTTAGAAAGGGAAAACACTAGGATGGAGTACAGAAATAGTAATCAATTTCGTGAGTCAGAATATGAAACTTTAGCAAAAATATTGCATTCATTTAGAAGTATTGAGACAACATAGCTCGAATGTTAGGCATTGGTTTTCTTATTTTGGGTCAGACAATTTGAAACATTATTTGTCATATTATTGAAGTTAACAAACAATATAGTGTTACTAATTAGGTAAGTAATGCTTGTTGTTATATGAGTAGATTTATTAGGGTTGTAATACAAATTACAATAGCAAAGAGCATGTCTCAGTGTTTTGTGCTCCAACTTTTATTTGAGTTTCTTCCAGTTTTCTTGAGATGTAGACTTTTCATTCTTTATGGAATTGGCTATACTTTGTTGCAACTCTTCATGTTTTTTGGTTGTCAACAAGGGAAAAAGAGGTTTGTGTCAAGAAAACCTCTAATATTTTTATTAATGGTTATTGTAGATCTGAAGAATTTGCCACTTATTTATAGCTATAATAGCATTCAGTCACTAACTAAGAATATCAATAAATCTGACACAGAGCATGACCTCGTCATTGCTGTAAGTTTTATTTTCTCCTCCATTATTGTCTTTGGTCCGGGCCTATGAAGCTTGGATACTTCTAGAACGGAGTCATGCTTGTATCGGATATTGATACTCCTCTAATCTGTGTTACCAAAAAATGCTAATATCCTAGGGAATTATGTTTTGGAATGCACATTCTAAAACATTACTCTATTCCAAAATTGTAAATTTAGTGATCCGAAGCAATCCTAAAATATTTCTTTAAATGTTTTCTTGGGAGGGAAAAAGATATATATAATGAACTAAATCTTAGAGGAGTGAAGCTTTAACATGACATATTTGTGTACAACACTTCTGCATGTAACACATTTAAGTATGAAAGTGAAAAAGTACAAGGGGAATAAAAACAGTTTCGACATAATAATGAAATGAAATTTGTATAAGACCTATTAAAAAAGACGTAAAGTGGCTGGCCATTATCTTGTAATCTAATGCCTAATTAGGGAATGGTTTCTCACCATTCTTTGAGCTTATTATAATACAATACTAAAACTTATTAAAATAGTATTTCTTATGAATGTATCCTTGTCGTACATGTTTCCTATTTTTTAAGGTTTTTAAAGGTTTTTTTTTTTTTTAATTTTAATATCTTCATATCCATATCATAGCCATATCTCGTATCTGTATCCATATCCATGCTTCATAAAGTCTGGGTGTTTCTTTTACTTATGCTCTAGAATAAAACTGATGGTAACAGGCTTTTACTTGAGAGTGCTATCTCTACCAACTACTCTTGAGAACTATTTTATGCAACCCTGATTTGTGCTAATTAATGCTTAATTTTTGTTGCTACCGGGTGAAGTCCTATGTGCTTGGAGAGATAGCATCACCGCAGGACAGAATTACCATTGTGCGCTAGCTTTGGGATCTTACACAAGATGTTCTGGTAAATTTTTAAGTCCGTGGATAAGTTTCATGTCTCAGTATGTGCAAGCTTATGTGCTGAAGGTATATGTGATTTGGTTGCATTGTTGATTAATATAATTCAAAAAAAAAAAAAAAAAAAAAAACATAGAATGTCCATAGTTGTTACTTTGTTTCATGGTTTAAAATTTCCTGTCAATTTGTCCTTCACTTTTACTTGGGAAGTATCAATTTATTCCTATTATATTTATTATTTTAATCCCTCAAGGGGTATTTTTCATGGGCGAGGCTTTCTCAGCATTTGTTTCTGGGGCTATAGATGTTGGATCAATCCATATCTTGATATTAATCAGCAAGTTGAGCATTTCAAAATAGTAGAGTGTGAAAAAAGTGAAAACATGTGAAGTGTGAATTGTCAGTTATCTCTCATTATTATGTAAACAAAGTATTTGTCGGTTATCTCTCATTATGTAAACAAAGTATTCTTCAAGATGGATAGTATACATTGAGGAATGTTTACATGACTTGCCCAAGATATATCATGCTAATAACTTTCCATTGGACACTTCTCATATATTTGTATTTAACATTATCTTACATGTATCATTTGTTGTGTAGTCGTGATAAAACACTTTTTTGATGTTGTATGTTACATATAGTACCATTTTATCTCACATAATAGATTAAAAATATAAAAATGACTCTTTTTTTGCTGATTCTACGTATCCTTAAGTTTGAGATTTGATGAGTTCATCCTCTAGATACGCAATAGTTTGCAATAATAACTAAGAGCTCCATTTATGTTTATAATTTAGAAGTATTACTCCATTACCTTTTGTTAATATGTTTCTTTTATAATTTTTGAAGCACATTTGTTTTAGTTAGAGAGAAGTTTTAGTGACCTTGCTACTAAGCATGAACTCAATCCAGTTGACCTTTGTTTTGGTTTATTTGCTTATTTATTTACGTCCATAACTGCTATCTGTGTTACATGGACTCGGCAATTTGGGGCGAAGTACCCGTGTCGACATGACACGGGTGCGGGTGTGGGATCTATGTTGGATTTTCCTCCTCCTTCTCAGACACGGGTAATCAAAAAGGAAGGAAGGTCAAGATACTTGCATCGATGTATTGGGTTCGAGATCTAGATTTGTTGAATCCTTAGTAGAAGGAATCGTGGATCTTGATCTCTCTAACATTCGATCTTATTCTCTCTGTCTTGATCTCCTTTTCTCTCTCGATCTTGCTGTGCGTGTGTGCGAGAAGAGAAGAGAAGACTGTCTAAGGGATCTGTTAGTAATGGACCTGCAACTCCATTTGCATAGTGGAAGCTGATTGAGCTCTTCCATGGCATATGAAGTGCAAACCATCAATCAAGGAAAAGCTGTAATGTTTTCATTCTAACATCATGTTATTTTAAGTTTGACCGAAACCCCAAATGATGTTACATGGACTATTCTAAGTGTGTGAAGTACCCGCGCTGGGCACTTGACACTGGGGCATTTTATTGATGTATGTCCAACATGTGTAATTTAACATTTACTTATCAAGCATGTAGTAATTTAAGCTTACCGTATAATTATGCATTAGAATAAACTTTCATATAATGCATGAAATCCCATGTCACCTTATAAATACTCTCATCCTAAAAATAAAAGTAGAATATTAAGAAAAATGAATATTTGTCGTGTCATCTTTTCTTATACGTGAGAATTAGATGAATCCTGACACTACACATACCCTACTTGACAGTTTTACTCGGGTCCCATGTAACATACCCCAAACATCGTGGATACAACAGCAAATTCTCTAGTAATTTGAGGCACAGGCCAGAACCGGAAGGCATGAGTATGCAGGCTCCTGCATCTTCCCACAAACTACTTTTACTTTTGCAATTTTTCATGACGGGTTTGTTGTCCCTTACTGCAGGGTTAGTCTTATTTAACTTGCTTTTGGGATCTTGGAAAAATAACCAATCATGGGATGACATGCTTCCTCTTTTTTTCCCATGGTGGGTATATTGGGTGACATATCTCAGTGCTTGCTGTGACACATTCAAAAAATAAACTTCCAATATCTTGATGGTCAAATCAGTTTGCGTAGATGTTTTTGTACGAGACTATCTGCTGATTTAAATGTAGATATTTAACCAACTCTTCAAAATTTATTTTTCACTTCTTTGAGCTTTGATGTAATGCTATATGAATATTCTTGTGGTTGTGATTATTCTGTATTTCGAGAAATTTATTTTTTCATTAATGACCTTGATAGAGGACCAATTCGAATATGAAGGTGAGAACTTTCCATATGAAGACAATCCAATGTCATGATTCTGATATTGTAGAAACAGATGCCATCAATCATTTACACTCGTGCTGATCTTGGGAGTGGCTGGGGCAGAATAATTCACTCTGTTAGGAGGGGCAAGCGGGTTGAAATGGATGTCTGTTGAGCAACCAATCGTGATGGCTCTGAGGGCTTGTTTGAGTGCATTGTTATTACGCAAAGTAAGAATCCTACGTTTCATCATCAAGCCCGAGGATCTCTTGGGGAGATTTGTGGCCCTTTTGATACCATTCTGTAATTGTTATCATTATATTGTTTTATGTTTTTTAATTTTACAAATGTAAATGTGAACCATGTTATTAAGTTGTCAAAGAGTGAGATATTGTTCTCGCTCGCTCCATCTTTTGATTTATCTTTTTTGAGTTGTAGTATTATGCATTGAGAGAAGTAATCCAACACAAATTTGATAGATCGAAGATGAACAGCATGCTATTGATGCTTATTGTAAACTTGTTTTGGATTTATGATCTCAGGATAAAAATGGGTTAATTGTTGTTCCGAAGGTGCTAGTTACCCAACTCTAGCAGTGGCAATTTGTTTAGTCAAGATGAGTTGATGGGTTGAATTTTATTTTATTTTTTGTGGTGTTAATTACAGTAAGTTTTACAAGTTTGACATAATTTAACTTGATTTGAGGTTAATGTTGTTACCAAAGAAATCAAATTTATCTTAAATAGAAAATCTAACGTCAATGTCAAATGAAAATAACTGTTAATAATTGTTGCTTGGACATATGAGCATGGAAAATTAAGGCACTCAATTCCTTAATCAAACAAGCTACCTCTAATTCATGAGCCTGAGATGAGCCCCATATTTGTGAGAGATTATTAAACAAGATACACTAAAATAAAACAAACAGGCATATTGGACATTCAACATTTGGACAAGGTGCGGGATGTATTCGATTTTTTCTAGTGATGTATTACAGCACAAATTTGAAACCCTCCAATTCTAGTTGAAATTATATTAAAAGATGGGTTTTTGTTAAGGAGACATTAAATGATCTTAACTAACCCCATTACCATGGAAAATTGAAAAAAATTATAAATATTATATGTTTAGAGACCAAACTATCATTTTCTTCAATTATCTCTATTTTAATATACTTTTCATAGTGGAATATTTTTAAAATATTTTTTTATTATAAAAGTGAAATTCCTTAATTTTTTTAAATGACGTTTTTTTAAATTTTTTTAAAATGTAATTTAAAAATAAAATTCCTTCGTTGATTAATATTATAAATTATAAATTTCTTCGGAAAAGACACACATCGTCCACAAGAGGTAAAGTTGATTTCAAACCACAAGGATAAAATAAATTTTACCTCATTATAAATTTAAATTTCACCAAACATGTTATAAGTGATAGAGTGAATCAATATGGATTCTTTGTAAAAAAAAATAAAAACAAAATTAAAAAATTATAAAAGCCTTTTATAATCTTATGAAAGATAAAGAAACATATATTATTATTTTAATAGAGAAGTATACAACTTAATATGTTAAATATCTAAGAATAAGTCGTCAATTATCGGAGTATAAAATAGATTTCAAAAGGTATAAACAGAATTTTAGCGCATGAAGGATATAAAAATATGTTAATTTAGATTACTTGGCATTTGTTTTATGAGATTGAAGCGTGGGATTGGATTCCATGCCTAATAAATTTATTTATTCATTGTTTAGTTTGTTTAGTGAAGGTCGGATTACAAGTCAATAGATTTAACAATACATGTAATTTGCTCATATTGCGTCGTTCTAAACAAATATCCCATTAAGGTAAATTACAAATAGATACTCTGATTTTTGCTTAAATACAATCTATATCCTATAATTCTAGAAATTATAAATACCCCTTGTCAACATTTTTTATTTAATAAATTAAGGAAAAAAAATATATTAACAAAATTTATAAAAATAAATTACAAACCAGTAGTAAATTTTACCAATACTAATAATGAAAGTTTAAAAGTTTTTATTTATGTATAATAATATATTTTAGGATAGTAATTTTTCAAAAAATACAATTTTTATATACCAAAAAATTATCTAAATTATTTATTTAAATATAAACATATTTCTAGTAATTCAAAATACATATATATACGCGAGCTACAAGTGGAGGCCAAACAAAAACCCCTCGCTCCAAAAACCCCTCATTCTGTTCGTCTGCCCCAATCAAACCCTAATCCTCCTACAGAGCCATGGCCATCACGCGTTCCGGCAGAGGGCGCCCTTTTCCCGTCGACAACCAGCCCTACCCGGCCAGCCGTGGGCGTGGTCGTGGTCGTGGTCGTGGCCGTGGCCGTGTCCTTATCCGTCACCGATCACCCTCCCTACCCTTGAACCCAACCCCAAATCAACATCGACAGGAGGAGGAGGAGGAGCTCGTACGAAATCAATTAGTACCGGAGGAGCAGGAATCAATAATGGAGGAGGAGGTGGAGTCCGTAGAGAGCCTTATAGAAAGCTTACAGAAAGAATATCTGGTGGCTCTGGTTATGGAAGCAATCTCCAATGACACTCATTTGATGGAGAGGGTTCGTAATCTGGCTGAGGTTGATCCTGTCCAAACGTGTCCCAATTTGGAAGGCAGGACATGACCCCCTCTCACTTCCGAGCGTTGAATTCTTTCTTTGGAAGATATGGAGAATAGATATCTGGAAAACAGAGAGCCGAGCCTACATTACCTTTAAGCAGCGAAAGGCTGCAGCCATCCCATAGGATTGGCGACATCTATGTCAGGTGCATACAGCCCTCTCTTTGGCACTCCCCAATGCTTCCTGCTGGTTGCAATCGCCCAATTACAATCCTCTAATCCTCGAATGGGACGCATATTGAGATGTCAATATAAGTTACCAGAAAATCAGTACGCCACCACCTCCTCCACCACTGAGGAAGAAGAAAAGCCTCTCGAGAAGATTCTAGAAGCGGTAGGGACTTACAACCTGGTTTCATTAGTGAAGAAAGGACTGATGAAAACCCCAACTATACTAGAGAGCCTCTACAAGCACGCTGAGATTGATCCGACTATTCGACATATTGCAGCTTACCGCGTTGGCCCCTATTTAATGATTTGTAGATTGATCCGACTCTTCGACATATTGCAGCTTACCGCGTTGGCCCCTATTTCATGACTAATAGGACGATTGTGAATTCAGTATTTGAAAGATATGGTGAGAAAGAACACTGCATGTTTGATTTTGATAAAGATGGTGTTCAAGTATTATTCAAGTACCAAAACAGTGCATGGAAAGTGCTGAAAGAGCCATATCTAAAAATCAGTGATTACCTCACAAGGTGCATGCAACCACCAGGAAGCGGCACCATGCTTTTGTGGATGGACTGTTGAACAATGAGCACCAGCCACCCACAGCTTTAGGTGGGTGTCTTTAGGTAAGAACAAAATAAGATATATTTAACGGCTTGATATGTGTCTTTTTTGTGATGTTTTACTTGGTGCTTATACACAAAATTTTAACCTGTTTTGCAAAGTTATTAATAATCAAATATTTGATTTTTTGTTTTGATTAAAGAACAAATAAAAAAAAACAAAAAAAGAGAAAAATATTTGATTCTTCGTTTTGATATATAAAAGAAAAGAAAAAAAGCAAAGATAGAATAGAAAGTGTTAGTGTATGCAAATAACTGATTTTTGCGTATTGATGTTGCATGATATAATGATTAATGACTTCACATTAAGACGCATGAATTTATAGCACACTATCTAAATGGCTAGTTAACTTACTTACATTTATTATATGAATACCAGCCACAAACACTCAAAGTGTTAGTTGGAAGCTTGTCATTGTGATGCTCTAAATTATCAGAGCCTCAAATTATTTTGGCATCATCTGACAAATGTTGGCGAATGATGTAGGGTTTACTTTAGACCTATGTTGCTGTTAGATAGTTTAGGGTGGTTGTTTTAGCTATATATTTATATGTGTGGAGTTTAGTGGGTTTGACAGTTTGAGAGGCACTTAGTTATCCTGAAGGGATGGAGGAATGGAGTTTATTGTTAAACTTGAGCCATAGATTGTTAATTTATGATAGATATTTGGATTTTGTAGTTTTTTCTATACATATGGAGGAAAAAGATTGTTTTGGTTTACTACTTTACAGTTCACTTGAAAATGTATATGGGTGGGATAGGCTAGTCGTATGGGATAATATAATGCTTAAATAAGGTAAACCATTTTTTCACAATTTCATTGGTATAAATGTCAAGACTACTTTTTTTTTTAATTATCCATTTTTTCCCCTCTTTGTGTTGATTATTGTAGAAAATCCAAATATAATTGGTGGAAAATAAGGGAAGGTTGGATAAATTTCTAAAGTTATTTGGTTGATAGTGGCTTTAAAAGTGAGATTTTGTCATGTTGTATGATGCATGGATTCCCCTTGCTTGAGGTTTGAGATTGCAAGTGGCAGCAGTGGTGAATTTTTTTGAGCTTCTATGTTCTAAGAGAGGAGTGAATATGGTGAAACGGAGGGGGCAGAAGTGGCTAATTTTCTTGAAGAATTTTATTCTATCTACTTATAATCCCCTCCTAGCAGAAACTATTTGGAAGACTGCGGGGGAAGGGTGTTCCTTTTGTTATTTGTGCTACAATTTTGGATTCCATTATCACTATTAATCAAGGTTGTCAAATTGGGGTATGAATCATGAATCAAAATGCTTCTTTTTTTTTTTTCTTTCCTGAAATTTAAATTGCATTGGAATCTTAAATTGATTCAATTTACATAGTAATATAATATGTTTCTAAATATGTGGTGAAATCATTTGGTCAAGTTTATTAAAATACATCAAAAATGTATTTATGCATTTAGATAATAAAGATATATTGAAAAAATGAGTATTTTAGGTTTAAGTCAATCAAAAAGCTTGATTTCAATTAATCCCATGGGGTTGGCCTAGTGGCAAGGCTTTAGTCTTGGGGGTGTGCCCACTCCAAGATTCAAGATCGAAACCTCTTAGGTGCTAACAATTCTTTTAGGCCATCGGATTAGGGAAACCCTTGCACCCCGGTGCCAACCAAAAAAAAAAAAAAAAAACTTGATTTGAATTATGAATTGATAATCATTTGGTCTAACCCCGGTGCCCACTGCAATCTTTTGGTTTTTGTCGGTCATGTTGTGATGTTTTTAATTCTCATCGTTTTGGGCAAGTGGGTGTTGAGTGAAGGTGTGGATGACATGTGATGAAGCTGTACTTACTAATGACATTGTGAATCTATGATTCAATGTGCGTGCACTAGATAAGACAAGGGTAATGGAGTGCGGTATTGGAATGCTAGTCATTATGTATTCACCAATCTGCTGCTAGTTTTGGATCATATCAATGTATTGTAAGTTTAAGGGCTCATACCATGCGTGGAGATCACCCACACCAATGCTCATGCTTGAGTCTATGTAACACAGATGATTCCTTGTGCTATAAAGGTGTGTAAGATGAGTTCATCCTACGGAGTTTATCGTGTTAAGTTTTGTTCTTATAGACAATGGGTTGGAGATACCAATGAAGGTTAATGTATTGTTTGATGATCATGGTTTATGATCTTAGAAGAGTGAGTGTTTAGAAGAGTGTGTATGTGTTTGTTTGTTTTCAAATTGGATGGTAGGTATGTCCGTATTTTTGTTATGCATCTACTGTTTTAGGTTAATGCACAAGGCAATGATGATCTGAGATCCTTCAATCTTACTGATGAGTGACTTTCCTTAGTGTTATTTAAACTGTTAATATTATAAAGTCCACTAGCATTGCAATTTATTCTTGTTCCAATTTTGCTATATGTGATGGAAATATTGCTCTTGTGTGTAGTAAATAAATTGAAGCTAGTCAATATTGGACAAATTTTGTGTCATATTTCTGTAGGCTGAGAAATTGTTTGTATGTTTGGACTGTTGATTTACTTATCCCAAAAGGTTTAGATTGTTGTTTTGAAGTATGTTCCTATGTCAAATTCAATTTAGTCATTTCCACCATGCTAAATATTAAAACTCTTCTTTTGTGTCCCCTTTTTTATTTTTATTGTCATTAGTCCCTTTTTTGTTACAAAAATTATTGTGCCCCCATCCTGGTTGGATAGACAATGGGTGTAATACAGGATATGCAGTTTCAGCCTCAGTTTGTAATTGTTGGTTTTGTACTTGAAATATTTTCTTCTTATGATGAGATTTTTTTATTTTATTTTTTATATATGATTTTACGCTTTCATTGTGCAAATTCATCAAACGTTTTATACTCTAGTGATTCATCGAACTGAAAGTTTTGGACTGGTGATTTTGTATGAAGTTCCTAATGCTCGTGTAGATGATGCTTTAATTATTGTTTACCTAATGACTAGAATCTACATTCTCCGTACCTTCCTATCTATTCAAGTACTTCATTTTCTTGAGCAATGTGGTATTTTTGTGTCAATATTTATGTTTCTAAAGAACTATTTGGGGAGAACATCATCAGAACATCAGTTGTGTGGATTTTTGGGCATATTAATTTTTGTGCAAGTGCTTTATAATGGAATTATGTTCATAATTGAAGTTGATAGTATTGTTTGTTTATGTGGTGCTTTGTTGTACTGTTATTGCATAATCA
>CM069916.1:61594785-61817004 GCA_036172215.1 Camellia granthamiana | reverse complement strand
GTATATTTATGTTTTGTATTTAATATTAACTCAAAAGGTTCGTACTATATAGGAAGCTATATGATTCCAAAATTTGCCCAAAATCACTTTGTGTAGTGGTGATCAAATTGATAAAATATAAAATTAATAAGTGAATTGTAGTCCCATTATTATATTATTGTTGCCGGTTGGTGATTTTTTTTTCTTCCAAATTTATGTTAACAAGTACCCCAACCGGTTGGGACTTATTACACTAATAATCGATGGACATGAGGTGGAACGTTAAATCACTGCTAATCTAGGAGCAAGATAAAGTTCATCACTAAAGAGAGGCGAAAATGCGTGTTTGGTGGAATTTTTTTCAAATTAAAAGTTGATAATTAAAAAGTAAAAATTAATAGTATTTTTACTTCAGTTTTTAAATATTAATTTTTTTTCAGCTTATTTAAGTTATTTCTGCCAAATAAGCTGTAAGCAGAAATTGCACCACATCCCAAATCAAAATAAGTTATAATCACTCTCCAAAAGTTGTAAATAGTCCCAGAGAATGGTTTTTAGTTTTTAAATTAAAAATATATATATATATATATTGTCATATCATTCTTTTTATTTTTTGTATATATTTTTTTTATAAAATGTTAAAAAATTAATTAAAATAATCAATTTTCAAACAAAGCTTATAATTAAAAGTGAAATTAAAGGTTAATTATTAAACCAACCGTACGTTATGTGCTCCCAACATGAATGATTATGTTATAATGTTCTCAGCGAGTTTCTTACCTTTCCATCAATGCAAATTATAATGGCTGTAATACAACTCCATAAGGTGGAAATGAATGCACCGATGGAGTTCTCATGTAAAATGTAATATTAAAATAAAAATTTGCATTTAAACACCAACATAAAGTTACTTGGGAAATCCGTGAACATATGCAAGACTTGTACAAAAAGAGTTGCATTAGATCTCCCACAATGCTGAAAAAAAAAAAAAAAAAAAAAAAGGAAAGAAATTAATTTGAAATGTGTAAATATGATTTACAACAACAACAATGCTAGGTATCATGAAAAATCTTTCATGAAAATAATCATGAAAGCTTCTTGACCCTTGGATTACACTTAGAATAAAATACCACACACTAATCAAGGTAATCCAAGGATTATAAATTTTTCATGATCATTTTCATGACAAAATTTTCATGATTCCTAACTTTTTCCTTACAACAATGCTAGGTATCATGAAAAGTCTTTCATGAAAATGATCATGAAAGATTTGTGACCTTTGAATTACACTTAAAATAAAGCACCACACACTAATCAAGATAATCTAAGGGTCACAAATTTTTCATGATCATTTTCATGAAAAAATTTTCATGATCCCTAACATTTCTCTATGATTTATTATGTGTGTGACGCGCATCACACTAAGTTTAAATCAATACAATACATTTAAATAATTATTTTAATTCTGATTCATTACACTTATAATATAATTAACTAATAACTTCATTTTTTAAGAGGCAAAACATTATGGTTTTCAAAAATTTGAATGAGCTGAGCAAGTGACTTTGTAGATGATCCATGTTCACTTGTGGCCATGGCAGCAGCATCTTTCAATTCCGTCGTCTTCTTCCGAAGCAATTTCCCTTCTTCTCCTACAATAAGATCCCTCACACATTTTGCAATTTCTTCCCTCCCAACCACGCCATTTTCATTCTTCTTTGGTGTAAATGCGACTTTCAAATCTTGGGTTAGCATTAGCGTAATCATTTCTTGCTCTGCATAGAGTGGCCAAGCAATTAAAGGCACTCCATGGGTTAAGCTTTCTATGGTTGAGTTCCATCCACAGTGGCTAATGAACCCCCCGGTTGAGCCATGGCTCAAGATCTGAACCTGTGGAGCCCATGATTTCACCAATAGACCCAACCCTCTTGCTCTTGTCCTCTCCATGAACCCATTGGGCAAGAAATCAAAGGGATCTTCCTCTTTATTGCTTTGTGCATTGTAGTACACACCATTTGCAGCAGTCTTAGCTGGGATCCTAACAACCCAAATGAATTTTTGTTCACTCATCTCCAAACCCAATGCTAGTTCAGTTAGCTGCTCCTGAGAAATGGTCCCACTGCTCCCAAAGGAAACAAATAGGACTGAGCCACGTGGCTGTTCATCGAGCCATGTCAAGCAAAGGGTCCCATCATCAGTTGTGGGACCGGTTTGTAACAGAGGTCCAATAGGGTAAAATGGTGGTTTACCCGACCCGTCCTCCATTAAAACCTTAAAAGCGCCCGGCTCCAAGTCTATGAAACTATTGATGATAATCCCATAAGCCAAGTAGTACCTTTTGGTATGGTAAAGAAACAATTTATAGAACTCACTGTTTAAATCCTGAATCACACCGGGCAATGCTGTCCGGCGAATAGGAATGCAACCCGGTATTTCAACCGGGTCGGGTAGATCTTTGTAGTCTTTAATACCCGTTTCATCAAGCTTGGACAAGTGAAAACAAAGAGATAGTGACATTGCACAGAAAGGTGCGAAAATGTACCGTAAAATACCCAACTCTTCCGTTAAATCGAAGGCGTCAGTGCCAACCGCATCAACCACCAAGGCTACGAGGCGAGTTGACTCAGTTAAGGCCTTGAGTGAGTCACGGAGACCCGGGACGCACCGAGTCATGCCGGTTGTGACTAGGGTTTCGGGATTGAGACTGTCCGAGAGATCGTTGGAGATGACCGGAGGAGGAAGATAGACGACGGTAATGGGTTTAGGCAGCGAATCGAGAAAAGATTTCTGGGATTTGATGGGAAAGCCGAAGTTAGGAACGATAAAGGTGACAGAGAAGTGGTGGGAGAAGACGAGTTGCTTCGCGAACTTGACGAGTGAGATGAGATGACCCATTCCTGGGGAGGGGAAGATGGCTATGTGAGGCTTGTGCTTGTTGCTGGTTGTAGTTTCCATTGTGAAGATGTGAGTGAGTTCAAAGCAAAGACTGGAGACATGCATATATAGGGGTGTTTGGTAGGGGGGTGCGCGGTGTGGGTCGGTGCGGTTTGAGAGAAAAATAGAAACCATATGGCGGGTGACAGATTGATAAAAGTGTTACTAGAATTTGCCATTTTCCTTATAAAAATTCGGCGGTTTGGTTGGCAAATAATGGCGGATTTGCCTTGGCGGTTCAAGCGGATTGGCGGTTTATAAAAAATATAATTCAAATTACAAAACTTAAATCAAAGAGTAAAAAAAGACAAGAGATAGCATGATGTTAAGTATCTTGTGAAGCTTTCTTCTGATGCAACAAGTGTAGCAACAACATGATAATATCAACGACTATGCCATCAGTTCATTACAAGCATCTGTGGAAGTTACAATGATCAAATACAATACATAAAATTAATATCATTCAGGGTTTACAATATATTGAAAATGTTTACTATTGAAAAGTATTTAGATTGAAAAGTGAGCTGATGCAAGTTTGCAACATGGCCAGAAAAAAAAAAAAAAAAAAAAAAAAAGATTGAAAAGTGAATTGGAATCCAACTTTATTTTGGATTACTGACATCTTGATTTCCCCTCGAGCAGTAATGTAATACTATATTCTAAGGTATAGAACAACAAGCAAACTTAAGTAAAAAAGAATTTTTAGAATCTTATAAAACATGATTTAATAGCGGTGCGGGTCGGTGCGGTTTGGAAGAAAAATAGAAACCGGCGGATTGATAAAAGTGTCACTAGAATTTGCCATTTTTCTTACTAAAAACCGGCGGTTCGATTGGCAAATAATAACGAATTTGCCTTGGCGGTGCGGTTTGGTGCGGTTTTGGCGGTTTCGGCGGTATTATGCACACCCCTAGTGTTTGGGAAGAGACATTTAGGGGTTTTTTTAGATTAAAATAGTATTAAAGGATTAAAAAATAAATTAAAATAGTTAATAAGATAAAATCTTACATTAAATTCGTAATCAATTTATTATTTCTCTCACAAATATCACATTTAATTATAAAAAAATAAAAAATAAAAAATAAAAATCCAACCCTCTTACCAAACACAATTATTTTAACCAGGTTAAAATAGTCAAAAATTAAAATAGTCTACTAAAATAATCAACTTTCCAAACGGAAATATAATAATAGAAAGACTATAAATTCAGAATTATCTATCCATAATTTATTTAAAAATATAAACTACTAAGTAAAATTTATTTTACTCATAAATCTCATACTTTATCAATTTAATTTACATCATACATACTTATTCTTGATAAATTATGGATTCTAATTCTGGACCTAACTGTTTTGATATCGTAACCAACAATGAAAATGTACGCACACAAAAATAAAGAAAAAGACAAAAATAATAAAGTAAATTATGTGGCTGAGATTTTTAGTGTGACCCCACACAATTCGTTTTCGTTGAACTTTCGTGCGTTTTGTCTTTGTATATTTTGCATTTTTGTATTTTCTGTATTACATTATATGTGTCGTGTTCGGTCACATTTGTGTTGTATCATTTTGAATTTGTATAAAAAATATTTTAATATTAACTTAACTTATTTATTATTTTACTTTATTTCATTGTTTGTATGATTATAAAAGGTGATGTCCAAATTTTTTTTTTATTTCTAGTTAAAAATACTTGTGTATGAAAAAATAAATAAAACTATTTTTATTGGATTAAATCATTAAAAATATATGATTTCAACTTGATTTTTTTTTTTCGTTTTTTGAAAATATGAAAAACAGTTATATTAAATAAAATAAACAACATACAAATTAAAAAGAAAAACAACAAGACCTTAAAGAGCCAAATAAACAATCAAGTGACAAATTACAGACAACAAAAATAAATCTATCAAAAGAGCAGTTGCGATCCAAGAAAAATCACCGATTTTCTCATTGATGTGATTTGGAAAGTTAGATCTACATCAAATCAAGCAAGTTCTGCATCAGCACCCGTCGTCACTGTTGCCGTTGTCCAACTCTGCTACCACCGCCATCGTACTTCGAACAGCACCAGAAACTAGAGTTGAAGAGGAAGAACACCCACAATAGTGAGTTGAAAAGGAAGAACACAACACCCACAATGGTGAGTTGAAGAGGAAAAACATTCACAATGGTATGGGAGAAGGCTTAAGAGAAAAGAAAGCCATTACACGTGTCGAAAATCTAAAAATTTATGTCGAAATTGGGGGAGAAACATCCCTATTCTAGACATAATAAAAAAATAATAATAATAAATAAATAAAACAACACCATATCTACACTATAGAAGTGTAGATCTATACTCTATAAGTGTAGATTTACATTTTAGAATTGTAAAAGAGATTGCCAGAGTGTCGCCGTAGCATCGCCAGAAATCTCTAAAGAACTCTCCCTTCATTTTCTTAGGCTCAGTTTGATTAGGTAGATAATACAGGAAAGTAAAAGAAGAAAAAAATAATAATAATTTTGTGTGTGTGTTTGTTTAGATAGAGAGTGCTAGAAAGTAGTGGGAACTAAAATTTTTTGTACACCTCAAATTAGTTCATTAGTTGGGCTAACAATTTCTTGCAAAATGTACAAGGAAATTTATTTTTTCCCGCTTGACAATGTTTATTTTGTTTTTCTTGTTACTCATGTTTCTCTCCACAACTACTTATTATGTAGTGATTATATTTTGTTTCTATCATTTTCTTACAAATTTTTTTATCTATTCAAATGTAGGTAAGAAAATAAATTTTCATTTCTTTCACTTTACTTTCTATCATTAGTTTATTTCCAAACAGATGGAGCCTTAGGGAGTTTCTTACTTTATTTTTCTAATTTACGAAATTTATTCTATTAATTTGTTTTTTTATTGGATTAACTCTAAAATAGTACACATAAATACATTATTTTCAATTAAAAACAAAAAATAAAAAACCATATTAAAATTAAAAGTGTGTTTTACATATTTTTAAAATAAATTAGATGGAGTTACAAAAAATATTTAAATATGTAATGACAGTCCCTAGTGATTTTTAAAATTTAAAATTAAAAAAAAAATCTTGTATGACATGTTGATTTAATATATTCTTTTTTATTCATACATATTTAAAAATTCAAAATAAGTTTAAAAATTGTAACTTAAATAATCTCTTTTTTTTTTTTTTTGGGGGGACCAAATAAATTGAAAAGGCCAAATAAGTAACTTTCATAAGCAAATAAGTTAAAGTAGACACTAAATAAATAGGGATTTTGATAGAATATTAATTGAAGATAATTTCTCATATAAATGTTGTGAAATAAACATTTCATGAGTAGAAAAATAAATAAATTTAACAACTTTTTTTATTTAAAAAAACTGAACTATTAATTAGATCTCTGTATATAATCAATTAGATATTAAGCAATTTTTGTTTGTTGAATTAGGCTATGTTTGGTATCTTTCATAAGTATGTTTCTATGATTATAATTTTTAAGATTATTAACTTAAAAGAATTAAAAATAAATTGTAAATCGTAACTTTTGATAATTTGTGAAAAAATTAAACCTATTTTGATACACCTTAGAGCATCTCCAATGGAGCTGTCAGAAAAGCTGCCAAAACTATAATTTGATAAGAGTGACAAAAAAATGTTCTCTAATGGTCTTCTATTCTTCTTGCCAAAGATAGCAGATGTCATTGCTGTTCTCAAATTTGACAAACTAAATAGCAGGTGTCAAACATGCCACATCATCAAATATCAACAAAAAAGGTTCCAAATTCAGTTGAAAAAACAAAATTCATTCAGTAGAAAAACCTCCCAAATTTCAGAATCAAACCCAAATTTCAAAGGAGTTTCCAAATTCACAAATTTCATAAATAGCAGAAATAATTTAGAACAAATCACACAAATTTCAGAATCAATTTAGAACATATCGAACCCAAAAATTAGTTTACAAATCAACCCAAATTTCACAAATTTATATAAATCTCATAAACGAATTTAGAAGATAAATACCTGGATTAACCTCTATGACTTCTTTTTTTATCGATTTGTAGGGCTTGTTTCTAGACCAATAGAGCTCCATTGAAGTCCAAACAGTGGTGTTCAGTCAAACAATAGAGGTTCATTGAAAAACACACACACACACACACACACACACAAGACACCATTTTTGTTCTCAACCGAAAGAGCTTCTATCTTGAGTTTATATAGGATCATTCTAGAAGGATGATCTCAACCGTTGGATTGTTATGCAATCAACAACTAAGATGATTACTATTGTGCAATTTTATTCATTTAAAAAATAAATAAAAATAAATAAAAACACAAGCGAAACAGGAAAAAAATGGCCATATTTTATAAACGGTCAAATTTTTGAAAATCTCAACATCCATATTAAAATTTTAAAAAAAAAAATGTCATATTTTATAATTCTATAAATACAAACCCTTTTTCTCAATTTCATTTCACAACAAACCTCCCAAATTACATTTTTATATATAGTTTTTTCACATAATCACTACGGGAGGTTCATCAAAAACAAAGAGAGGAAAATCTTTCACCATTGATGAAGATGTGGCACTTTGTAAAGCTTAGTGTCACATTTCTGAATATCTAATTGTTGGCAATTTGCAATCTTATGCTCACTTTTGGAGAAGAATTTATGAAAATTATTACTCACTTCAGAATTGATAATACAGTGCGTCCCGTGGGATGGGCTGGACCGATCCAAGCTCCTCAAGCCCACTGGATAACCTGCAAGCAAGTCCAATCGGGGAACGGGGTAGTCCCCCGGCGAACCCTCCGGCGTGTGAATTAGTAAGGGTGATAGACAATACGTAGGGAGAGTGAGAGAGATAGAAAACTTAACCTTCTTCATGTCTTTCAACTTCGCTTATATCCTTTGGTAATCATTTCGTTGTCTTAGCCGTTCTGACCTCCCCGCCGAAAGCTTGCGACGTGGTTCGTCTTGTTCAGGGTGAGGGGGCGCCCTTCCGGCTGAGGGGTGTTGTCGCAATAAATGCGGTGATGGGTTGCATTAATGGTGATGTGTTGTGGCAATAACTTTGCAGATCTTTGTCTGCTGATATGGCCTGTTCTGCACCCGCCACGTGTCCGAACATCATTGGCCTTTCCTGCTCAGTTGGTCTCCAGCTGTGCCGGGTCTTACTGACCGGGTTGTGTAATGGGGTCTAAATGGTGGGCTTGGGTTTACTCGTGGTGGGCCGTGGTCCTGGTGGGCCTATCCCTGTCAGTAGTCCCCCATTTCCGAGTGCAGCTTTAGTCCAACGAAGGGAATAATAATAGTGGAGATGAATCCGACCTGTAGGGGGAGACCGACCGTGAGAGACCGAGCGTGGGGGAGGCCGAGCGGGGTGAGGCCGAGCGGACGAGGTTGACCGCAAGGGTGACCGAGCGGATGAGGCCGACCGCAAGGTGACCGAGTGGATGAGGCCGACCGCAAGGGTGACCGAGTGGATGAGGCCGACCGCAAGGGTGACCCAGCGGACGAGGCCGACCGCAAGGATGACCGAGTGGATGAGGCCGACCGCAAGGATGACCGAGCGGACGAGGCCGACCGCAAGGGTGACCGAGTGGATGGGGCCGACCGCAAGGATGACCGAGCGGATGAGGCCGACCGCAAGGGTGACCGAGTGGATGAGGGGCACGGGGCTCAAGGGGCGGCGTGTCACGTGGCGATTTGAAGTGGAAAAGACAAGGTGAGGGCAGAAGTCAGTGTATCTGGACCATACACGTGGCAGGATTTCGGGGGGAGGGGAAGCGTCAAGCGTTGGATCAGGAGTGAAGCGTCAGGGCATTATTATGGGAATTGATGAGACATTTTTGGCGGATGATTTGAAAAGTTTTCAAACTGGCGAAAATTAATTTGGATCCGTGGAATACGGGTAAACCGTGGGCTTTTGGTATCATACGATTTACCTACTTCTTTACAAAAACTCAAAATATTCGAAGTATCAGTTCCTTCGTTGCCGACGATACCTCTTTACAACATTTTTGCAACTTTCTTGCACCTGCATCAGAAGCAATACGCAGACACGCCAGAGATATGGCTCAAGAATAAGCTGGGGATGTGAGGGTAGATCCTTTTGGAGAGGACGATGCTGTGGAGTTGGCGCAGCAGTATAGGTCGGGAAGGGTGGAAAGACCAGTGGTGCGAGCCCACGGTTCCACCGTGATAGCGGCGCCGCAACCAATCAGCCAGGTGGAACCAGATCACTGGCATTCGAGGGCTGACAGGTCCACTATTACGGCGGCGGAATTGGAGGCTATCCGCGAAAAGTACCAGATTCCGGAGGAGGTGGAGTTGGTGCTGCCGACATCAACGGATAGGCCATCTGACGCTAGGCCAGGGGAGTTCTCTCTCTACGAGGAGGCGCTGAAGGGCGGGTTGAGATTGCCACTGCCGCAGATCGTGGTGGATGTGCTCAACCACTTGGAGGTGGCACCAGGGCAGCTAATGCCCAATGCGTGGAAGATTTTGCTATCTTGCGCAAGCGTCTGGCCAAAGGCGACTGAAGGGCAGGTCATGACAGTGGATGAGTTCTTCTGCTGCTACAAAGCTTCAGGGCAGCAGGAGACTTGGGTAACCCTGCAGGCCGTGGCGGGGAAGGGTTTGGTGGCTGGGTTACCAACTTCGATCAAAGGTTGGAGGCCCAGGTGGTTCTACGTGTCCAACTCTGGCGGGGCTGGAGTGCGTACGACGTGGAAGGTGCCGACCAAGTTTGTGGAGTCGAAGGTGGGTGCGGCGGTGGAGGAGAGAGTAAAGAAGGTGAAGGAGTGGAGGGAGAGGGAAAAAGTCAAGTGGGACGAGCTAGTTCAGCCGTCGGCATTGTTTGAAGCTGGGTTGGGCCCAAAACCGACCGGTGGAGACCTCGACCGATCAGAGCTGGAGGCAAGAAGAAAGGCACAAGAGGCGGAAGATCAAGCCATGCTGGTGAAAGCCCAGAAGTTCACGGAGGCCCAAGTCGACCGACCTCCTCAGCCAGTGGCGAGGGAGAGGATTCGACCTCGTCCCAAACCCTTGGGAGAGAAGGGTTTGGGCGAGTGTGCTCCGCGACTGCTTCCAAAAGATCCTCTGAAGGAGAGGTCGCTGAAGGAGATGGAGGAACTGGGTGTAGGGAAGAGAAAGAAGAGGTTGAGACGGGGGGAGGGAGAGCCAGCCCAAAAGAGAAGGAAGGAGTTGAGGGTGGAGGAGGCCAGTCTAGCCAAACAGATAGAGGGTGGTGAGGTGGAGGGGATGGCAGAGAAGGTGGTCGTCCTAGAGATGGTGGAGGCGTCTGTTGCGAAAGATGCCCCACGGGTGATAGAAGTCGGTCCAGCGCCAGAGATTGTGGAGAGGACCCCAGCAGCACAAGAAGGGGTTGGGTTAACAGGGGCGGAGCCAAGTGTGGGGCAACAGACCCAAAGGGGTCTGGGTGGAGCAATTTACCATGTGCGTGCTGTAGCTGGGAGGTTAGAGGGGGAAGAGATCCCAGCCAGGGCGGGGGCAGACCGCCTAGTGAAGATCGTAGAGGAGGCAGGTCTGCGCTCGGCTTCTGCATTCAACGAGGCCGACCTGTTCAGGGGGTTATGCTCCGCTCAAATGGAGGTAACTACCCTGGCAGGGGCCCTGCTGAGGAAAGCTGGGGCAGCCAAAATCAAGGCTGAAGAGGCCAAGGCAGAGTTGGCCAAGCTGAAGAGGGGGATTGCTGAATGGAAGACCGCCCATACTGAGCTGCAGTCGGTCAAGTTGGAGCTGGAGGGGGCACGCCGCCAGGTGGTGTCGCTCGAGTTCCAACTTACTGGCGAGCAGCAGAAGTTGGAAGAGGCCAAGAATGCTTGTGCTGTGGCGGTCGAGCGGCATGAGGAGGCCATGATCAGTAATGAAGATCTCGTCAGGCAGAAAGATGATGCAGATGCCAAAGTGGAGGCTCTGCAAAAGGCGTTGGAGGATGAGCTGGCCAAGGCAGAGGAAGAGAAGGTGAAACTGAGGAGGGAGTTGGAAGTAGAGGGCGAGAAGGCGAGGGCGGAGAGGGAGAGCCTAAGGAAGGAGGTGGAGGAGGAGAAGATGAAGTTGATTGCTGAGGGGGAGGCCTGGAGGAGGGAGCTGGAGGCTGAGAGGGCCAAGGCTGCAGCTGAGAAAGAGGCCCTACAAAAGGAGCTGAACGAAGAGAAGGCGAAAGCGGCCTCGGAAAGGGCAGCCTACCCTGATCTTTGTGTTGCAGCTGTTACTCAATTCAAAGGGTCTCCTGAGTTCCAGATGGCAATCGATGCAGCAGTTGCCAGCAGCTTGGCAAGGGAGGAGTCTGGGGGGGCTGGCCCATCACGGACGACGGCGGGAGGAAGACCTGAATCTGAAGTTATAGAGAGCTTCCAACGATCAGATTTTTACAAGCATGAAATGGCAGAGTTCTGGGACAGTGGCTGGAAAATGTTCAAGCGCAAGGCTGAAGAGCTGTTCCCAGAGCTTGACTTCAGCAGGGTGGTGGTTGAAGAGGATGATGTGGCCCAGACCCCCTGGACGAGGGGATAGAAGAAGCAGATCTGATCTCCAGTGAGGAGGAGGAGTGATTTGGAGGATGGGTGTACTTAGGAGTTTTTGTTTTTTTGTTTTTTTTTTTTTTTTGTATACACATTTTTGTTTTGTATTGTTTTTGAAGTATTATGTCAAACTGATGTACACACTCTGCATATGAATAAAACTACATTTATGTGTGGTAATTGACTGTGTTTACTTGTTTGGTGGGTTTGAAATGGAGAATGAAAAATTTGCCTGCATGACACAGCGAACTTATGAAAAACGAGTAGTGAACTTATGAAGAATTCAGTTTGTGAAGAAAATGGGTAATGAACTTATGGAAAAATTCGACTTCATGACAGAATGAACTTGAGATAGGTAAGCCAGGTGAACTTGAACTCGTGAGATCGGATTCATAAAATTGGACCGATGAACTAAAGAGGGTGACCTTGTGAATCTGAATGTGAATTTGAACTTGTTAAATTAAAAACTCCATCATGCAGAGTGAGGGTAAACTGATAGAATTCCTTTATGCAGAGTGAGATTGGACCGGTGTAAAAATTCGATGAATGAGGGTAGGAAATTGGGTTTTAATTTAACTAAGTGGGGATGCTGTAAAATTTTGTGACCTGGACTTGTGACTAAGTGTTCTCCCAAGGCTATGCTAGTACTTGTTTCGCTGGGTCTTCCGATGTTCGAAAGTGCTCGGTCGGACGGAGGCAGGGCTCTCGTAGGCTTTTGTAGGTGCTCAGGTCGGACTGAGGCTTTCGAAAGTGCTCGGTCTGGCCGAGGCTTTTGTAGGTGCTCAGGTCGGACTGAGGCTTTTGAAAGTGCTCGGCCTGGCCGAGGCTTTTGTAGGTGCTCAGGTCGGGCTGAGGCTTTTGAAAGTGCTCGGTCTGGCCGAGGCTTTTGTAGGTGCTCGGGTCGGGCTGAGGCTTTTGAAAGTGCTCGGTCTGGCCGAGGCTTTTGTAGGTGCTCAGGTCGGACTGAGGCTTTTGAAAGTGCTCGGTCTGGCCGAGGCTTTTGTAGGTGCTCAGGTCGGGCTGAGGCTTTTGAAAGTGCTCGGTCGGACGAAGGCAGGGCTCTCGTAGGCTTTTGTAGGTGCTCAGGTCGGACTGAGGCTTTCGAAAGTGCTCGGTCTGGCAGAGGCTTTTGTAGGTGCTCAGGTCGGACTGAGGCTTTTGAAAGTGCTTGGTCTGGCCGAGGCTTTTGTAGGTGCTCAGGTCGGGCTGAGGCTTTCGAAAGTGCTCGGTTTGGCCGAGGCTTTTGTAGGTGCTCAGGTCGGACTGAGGCTTTTGAAAGTGCTCGGTCTGGCCGAGGCTTTTGTAGGTGCTCAGGTCGGACTGAGGCTTTCGAAAGTGCTCGGTCTGGCCGAGGCTTTTGTAAGTGCTGCGAATGAAAGTTTCATGGAAGCGACATTCAGACAGGTGAATTATAGCAAGTTGGAAAACCAGTCAATATTTGCATTATGTATTGAAAGAGATAAATACAACAAGTTTGACAATACAAAAGTAAGAATTCATTGATAGTAACGCTTCAGATGTTCAGCATTCCAGGGATGGGGGAGGTCGTGGCCGTCCATGTCTTGAAGTCGATAGGTGCCTGGTCGTGGTCGGGCTTTCACCACGTAGGGCCCTTCCCATTTGGCTGCCAATTTGCCCTCGGTTGGATTCTTTGTGGCAAGGGTTGTTTCTCTCAAAACAAGGTCGCCAGTGGAGAACTCCCGTGGTCGGACTCTACGGTTGTAGTGTGTTTTCATTTTCTGCTGGTACGAAGCCAATCTGACAGCAGCAGTCTCTCTGAGCTCTTCGATGAGATCCAGGTCTGCTCGACGGAGTTCTTCAGCTGAGGCGAGATCCGGATGTAAGACCCTGGGGGTGGGCAGACCGACTTCTACCGGAATGACCGCCTCAGCGCCATATGTTAAGCGAAAAGGGGTTTCCCCAGTAGGAGTCCGGGCAGTGGTTCGGTAAGCCCAGAGTACATGTGGTAGTTCCTCAGCCCAGAGGCCTTTAGCAGCTTCGAGCTTAGTTTTGATGATCTTCAGGAGAGAGCGGTTGGTG
This sequence comes from Camellia granthamiana, assembly GCA_036172215.1. Taxonomy (NCBI): domain Eukaryota; kingdom Viridiplantae; phylum Streptophyta; class Magnoliopsida; order Ericales; family Theaceae; genus Camellia; species Camellia granthamiana. Next base: position 61,803,503 of record CM069916.1, on the reverse strand, counting down.
ACCTCAACTTGGCCATTTGCTTGGGGATGACCGGGGGAAGAGAAACATGGTTGAATGCGGAGATCTGCACAAAATTTCCTGTATTTAGCATTGTCGAACTGTTTGCCGTTGTCGGAGACGATGGCCTGAGGGATGCCAAATCTGCAGACGATCGATTGCCAGATAAACTTGGTGGTGTTCCGCTCGGTGATTGTGGCGAGGGGTTCTGCCTCAACCCACTTGGTGAAGTAATCAATGGCAACAATTGCGAACTTGGTCTGGCCTCGACCAGTGGGAAGTGGACCAACCAAGTCGATCCCCCATTTGGCGAACGGGTAAGGGCTGCAGAGATTGATCAGCTCAGTGGGAGGAGCATGGGGGATGTTGGCGAAGCGCTGACACTTGTCGCATTTCAGCACGAAATCAGAGGCATCTTTGTTGAGGGTCGGCCAGAAGTAGCCTGCACGGAGTACTTTGTGTGCGAGAGACCTGCCACCCGAATGATTGCCACAGATTCCTTCATGGATCTCTTGCATTGCATAGGTTGCTTGGGCGGGGCTGAGACACCGCAGGTATGGTCGTGAAAAACCGCGCTTGTAAAGGAGGCCGTCGACCAGAATGTAGTTAGCTGACCGAGCTCTGACCTTGGCAGCCTGCTGTTGGTCATCTGGGAGTTCACCAGTGGTCAAGAAGAGGAAGATGTCGGACGCCCAAGGGATGGGTTCCGTCTGGAGGAATTGCACTTCTTGCAGGTCGAGTGAGATGGCCGGGTGAGTCAGGTATTCGAGGCGAACTCCATGGCTGAGGTCGGATTGGTCGGCTGAGGCCAGTTGGGCCATCTCATCTGCTTTGGAGTTTTCCGCCCGAGGTATGTGTCTGATCTGGAAAGTGTTGAAGAGACGGACAAGTGCGAGCGCCATGTCCCTGTAAGTCCGCATTGTGGTGTCCCTGGCATCGAATTCACCCATGATCTGGCTGACGATAAGTTGGGAGTCACTGAACACGCGAATGTGGCTAACCCCAATGTCTTTGGCTAGATGAAGTCCTGCTATCAATGCTTCGTATTCGGCCTCATTGTTGCTGGCCGAAAACAAGAGGCGGAGGACACATTTGAAGTAACCCCCTTCGGGGGATGTTAGGATGAGGCCAGCCCCGCTTCCTTCCCTGCGGGACGAGCCGTCAACATTGAGTGTCCAACAATGAGGATCTTCAGGCTCTGGTGGAGTTGGTGGGGGTGGAGGTTTAGTGTTTGGGGCTGGATTGGTGAATTCCAAGATGAAGTCAGCTACGGCTTGCCCCTTGATTGCTGTCCGGGGGCGATAAGAGATGTCGAACTGGCTTAGTTCTACTGACCACTGCATGAGTCTTCCTGAGAGCTCTAGTTGCTGCATGACCTTCTTCAGGGGCTGGTCGGTGAGAACCACTATGGAATGGGCTTGGAAGTAGGGGCGGAGTCGTCTGGAGGCGGTGACCAAGGCCAGGGACAGTTTTTCTAATAGGGGGTAGTTTTGCTCCGCTCCCCGTAGAGCGCGGCTGATGTAGTAGACCGGTCGTTGGACTGAGCCGTCCTCTCTGATGAGTGCTGCACTGATTGCGGTGCTTGATACTGCTAAGTAGAGGAAGAGGGGCTCGCCGGTAGTTGCCTGTGAGAGGAGAGGAGGATTGGCCATGCACTGTTTTAACTGTTGAAAGGCTTCTTCTGATTCAGTTGTCCATTCAAAAGTCTGCCGCAGGACTTTGAAAAATGGTAGGCACTTGTCCGTTGCGCGGGAGATGAACCGGTTGAGGGCTGCCACTCTGCCGGTGAGCCTTTGGACCTCTTTAACGGTTTTGGGTGACTGCATCTCAATCAAGGCCTTGATCTTCTCAGGGTTGGCTTCGATGCCGCGCTGACTGACCATGAAACCCAGGAACTTGCCAGACCCTACGCCAAAGGCGCACTTCTCTGGGTTGAGCTTCATCTGATATTTGCGAAGTGTGGCAAAAGTCTCTCGTAGGTCGGTGAGGTGGTCAGTGGAGAGTTTGCTCTTGACCAGCATGTCATCCACATACACTTCCATGTTCCGTCCGATCTGATGGTGGAATACTGTATTGACTAAACGTTGGTAGGTGGCCCCAGCATTCTTTAGTCCGAACGGCATGACACGGTAGTGGTAGGTGCCCCGATCGGTGATGAAAGATGTGTGTTCCTGGTCGGATGAATGCATCACGATTTGGTTGTACCCTGAGAAAGCATCCATGAAGCTGAGCATTTGATGACCGGCCGTGGCGTCGACCAGTAGATCAATGCGGGGGAGAGGATAGCTATCTTTGGGACAAGCTCGGTTTAAGTCGGAGTAGTCGACGCAGAGACGCCACTTGCCATTGTTCTTGCGGACCAGGACCACGTTGGACAGCCACTTAGGATAATCCACATTTCGGATAAACTGGGCCTCGAGGAGTTTGTCAACTTCTGCAGCTATGAGATTGTTGCGCTCTGGATGGAAAATACGCTGCCTTTGTCGATAAGGTCGGAAATGAGGCTCGATACTGAGGCGGTGGGTGATGAAAGAGGGGTCGATGCCTGGCATATCTGCATGAGTCCAAGTGAAGACGTCTCTGTGTTCGGTCAGGAGAGCGGTGAGGTCGGCCTTTGCTTGGGAGGGCAGTTGGCTGCCGATTTTAGCGGTTTTGAGTGGGTTGGTGGGATCGATGTTAACTTCGACGAGTTCCTCCACAGGTTCGCCTCTGATCAGTTCGTCCTCATCTCGGACGTCAAGTCCTTCAATGATCATTGCCTCCTTCAGTTTGACCTCTTTAAGTGAGGCCACATAACATTCTCTAGCGACGGTCTGTTCCCCTCTCACCGTTCCGACCCCGAAATCGGTAGGGAACTTGAGGGCAAGGTGGTAGGTGGATGTGATGGCTTGGAAGGCATTGAGGGCGGTGCGGTCGAGGATGATGTTGTAAGCAGAGGGGCAGTCAACAACAAGGAAAGTAAGCAACTTCGTGGTCTGCCGTGGGTACTCTCCAATGGTGATGGGGAGATCAATGGAACCGACAGAGGTCACCCGGTCGCCGGTGAAACCGACCAGAGGAGTTTGGAGTGGGGACAGGCTTTCTTCCCCGATCTTCAGTTGGCGGAAGCAGTTGAGAAAAATGATGTCCGACGAGCTGCCATTGTCAATGAGGACTCGTCTGACCTTATAATTGGAGAGGACGGTGGAGATGACAAGGGGATCATCGTGAGGATAACGGATGCCTGCACAGTCGGCGTCCGTGAAGGTAATGGGCTCTGTCCACTGTTTGGGTTGTTTGGGGGGGTCGGTCGACCGTGGCAACTGTCTTGTCTGAGCCCTGTCGTATCTTTCTAAGCTCCGCCCTCTGAGCTGAGCGAGATGGTCCACCGCAAGGAAGACCGCCTGAAATAACTCTGATTTCACCAACTGGCGGAGGCGGATTACCTTGAGGCCGAGGTTGTTGGTGGGGTCGATCATTCCTCTGGTCTAGTTGGGCTGGTCGCCATGGAGGGGTATGCCTGTGATTGTCTCTGCGGGGCTCGGTCCTTTGCCTTTGCTGAGGGCGGGTATCTGTGAAACGGCTCAGGCGCCCCTGGCGAATGAGGGTCTCCACCTGGTCTTTGAGGCTGATGCAGTTGTCGGTGTTATGGCCATGATCCTGGTGGAAACGGCAATATTTGGACTGGTCTTTACGGTTGGAAGGGTTCCGTGGAGGAAGAGGCCACTTGAGGGGGTAGTCTCGTTGGATCTGGTTAAGAACTTGTTCCATGGGAGTATTGAGGGGGGTATATTGCTCGAACCGACCAGGGGGTCTGGTTGGGGCTGACCGGTCGGCGCGAGGGGGTCGGTCGGCATAGCGGGATGTTTGGTTATGATGCCGGGCGTTACTGGGTTCTTGGTCTTTCCTCTTTTCTCTGGGGGCCAGATATTTAGTCGTGGAGTCTTGCCGAGCGGCTAGAGAATCCTCGGCGTTCATGTACTTTTGGGCTTTGGAGAGCAAGGCTGCCATGGACGTCGGGGGGTTCTTGGAGAGGGAGAAGAGGAAATCGGATGACCGCAGACCAGCCATGAAGGCTGTGAGGATGACTTTATCGTCATTTTCAGCAACTTGTAAGGCTTCGGTGTTGAAGCGAGTGACAAAGCTGCGCAGTGACTCCCCCTCGGTCTGACGGATGTTGAGGAGTTGGGTCGCCGGACGTCGCTGGCGTTGGGCCCCAATGAAGTGGCTCAGGAAGGAGTCACTGAGGTGTTGGAATGTGGAGACCGAATCCGGTGGCAACTGGCTGAACCATAGCCGAGCCGACCCCTTCAGTGTCACGGGAAAGGCTCGGCACATGATTTCGTCAGGGAAAGCATGGAGGATCATGAGGGTACGGTAGGTCTCCAGGTGGTCGACGGGGTCGGTTGTTCCATCAAAGGGGTCGATGGTAGGCATTTTGAACTTGGGGGGTAGGGGTTTGTCTCGGATGGAGGCGACAAACGGGGAGTTTGCTGTGGTGGAGGGCTTATGTTGGATGTTCTGCATGACCCCTTGGAGTTGGAGTTTCATGGCTCGGAGTTCAGCGTCCCAAAGGGGAATGTTGTCGCCGCCAGAGGGAGACAGATGTTGGACGCTGCTAGCTTCACCCTCGGGAGCTGGAGCTATGATCGACGGGCGTGGGGGTGGAGGAGGCGGATGTATATGTGGGTGAGGGGGTTGCAGACCTCCCGAGTTGGGAGGATTGGGTTGTGGGACAGTATGGCCTGGAACTTGTTCTGGATGGGGTGGAATATCTGGGGGTGGTGGAGGGATAGGGAGGTTCCATTGGAGCAGAGCGTTGATTAAGGCCTGGTTTTGTTCGGCCATACGGTTGATACTGTTGGTGAGCTCGATGAAGTATTGTGGTGGGTTGTTTGGATTGGGAGGGTCGGTCTGGGGATCGGCAGCATTATGGTGGGAAGCCATGGATCTGGTCGTTACCATGCACGTGACGGATGAGGTGACAAAGGATGCTGGGAAATGGGGGGCTCCGGCGGCAATGAACACAACTGTCGCACGGATAAACCGCGTTTCCCACAGACGGCGCCAACTGATAATACAGTGCGTCCCGTGGGATGGGCTGGACCGATCCAAGCTCCTCAAGCCCACTGGATAACCTGCAAGCAAGTCCAATCGGGGAACGGGGTAGTCCCCCGGCGAACCCTCCGGCGTGTGAATTAGTAAGGGTGATAGACAATACGTAGGGAGAGTGAGAGAGATAGAAAACTTAACCTTCTTCATGTCTTTCAACTTCGCTTATATCCTTTGGTAATCATTTCGTTGTCTTAGCCGTTCTGACCTCCCCGCCGAAAGCTTGCGACGTGGTTCGTCTTGTTCAGGGTGAGGGGGCGCCCTTCCGGCTGAGGGGTGTTGTCGCAATAAATGCGGTGATGGGTTGCATTAATGGTGATGTGTTGTGGCAATAACTTTGCAGATCTTTGTCTGCTGATATGGCCTGTTCTGCACCCGCCACGTGTCCGAACATCATTGGCCTTTCCTGCTCAGTTGGTCTCCAGCTGTGCCGGGTCTTACTGACCGGGTTGTGTAATGGGGTCTAAATGGTGGGCTTGGGTTTACTCGTGGTGGGCCGTGGTCCTGGTGGGCCTATCCCTGTCAAGAATGATCAGTCAAGAACACAAGTGTCTATCCAATCTCGATGGGGTATAATCATGAGATGTTCCAACAAAATTAGTGGGTGTTTAGCGCAAGTCAAAAATCTACACCCAAGTGGGATGTCTCAAGTTGATATAGTAAGATTTTATCTTTATTTATTATGTTAGTTTTTTTTTTTTTTTAAATTTTGTCTCATATAAAAATTAACTAATTAATTAATTTAATATTTTATTAATATAGATGCTTCAAGAAAAACTTTTATACCATCAAGATGAAAATAGACATTTTGCTTTTGAACATTGTTGTCCAATCTTGCAAAACAATATCATGTGGCAAGATGTAACTCCTATGAACACAGTGAAGTCAAAGATACGTATACCATTTTTTTTTTTCTAATTTAGCCCTGAATCCTCTATGGATAACTGCATTTTTCTTGAAGACGACAACAGTCCAAGTGTTGGTAACAATTCTACTGTTGGTAACAATCCAATCGGTGAGGGTAGTGTCTCTGCAAATGATAAAAGGCTTATGGGTAGGAAATCTGCAAAAGAATTGCTTCGGAAAAGTGAAGTTGTTCAAGCTGAAGTCCACAAATATAACAATTTGTTGGAGACATTTAACCAACACCTTGCTGAGAAAGAAATAAAAAAAGCTGAAAGAGAAGAAAAAAAGGATTCAAGCATTGCAGGAGATGAAATAACTGGAGATCAAAAAGGAAAAACATTTGCAGGAGATGAGAGAACTTAAGATAAAAAAGAAAGAACGTTTGATAATGACTACAGACATTTCTCATTTGGACCATCAGATAAAAGCGTATTACATAATGCGTAAAAATGAGATTTTCACCAAGTGGTTCGCACATGTCAACAACCCAAATTACCATTTTCCCCTGTCTCCTGATAAATAATTACAGGAGAATATATTTTTTAATTTTACAATGTCATTTATTTTTCAATGTAATTTTGAGTATTTTAAATGTAGTTAATAATTTTATTTTATTTTTTGGATGAATAATGGATGGTTGTTGGTGGGTAGTTGGTGATGGTTTATTTTTTAATGTAGTTAATAATTTTTTTTTTTTACTGGTATGTTTTTTGGTGGGGTGAATTATATTTAAATTTTTTTTGGAAATTTTTCAATTTTTTTCATTTTCTATATTTGTCTTGTCGGGTAATATAAATATATAAAAAAATTTTACAAACAGTTGGAAAAATATCACAAAAGACACCCCAAAAAAAAAAAAAAAATCACTAAAAAACTATATCCAAACAATATCTACAAATTTGGAGAGAAAGTTGGTTGAGATTTGTCAAAATAATATGTGACCATTGGATCAACATTGCTATAATTTGGGAAAATAACACTATTCTCTTATTGTTTCACATTGTAACCACCTTGATTTTTCGTAAGTCATTATTTAGTATTATTACTTTATTTTATTTTTGTCTTTATTAATTATAAGGTTACATGAGAATTTAATGTGGTATTTAATTAATTTAATGTGGTATATAATTAATTTAATGTGTTAGTTAATTATATATAATTAATCTGAATATTTATATTTATATATTTATATATATATATAAAAGAAAATTATTTATATAAATTTTATATAAGATATTTATATTTATATGTTGTAGTTATTTAATAAAATAAAATATAATTTATTGTCAAATTAGGTTAAAAGTATTAGATAGGCATTGGCAAAAAATAAAATAAAAAAGAAAGAATAAAAACCAAAACAAAAAAAACGAGAGCCGCAGCGGCCTAAAGCTGAGAAAGAAAGACGGAAAAGGAGGTGAGGGAGAGAGAGTGTGTGTAATTAATCAAGAGAGAGCCGAGAAAGAGGAAAAAGGAAGAAAGTTTGTTTTGAGTTTTTAGAAAACACTTTTTAGAAAATTTTACATTCTTATTTTTCGTATTTTTTTTATTTTTACTAAATATTTTTAATATTTTAAGCAATTTTTATACTTTTTAGATACACCTAACATAAATACACCTAAAAAGTAAAAAAATTATAAAAAAAATCTTTTAAAAATTCACTAAATACTAAAAATACAAAAAAAAAAAATACAAGAATTCGGTACATTTTTTATATTTTTATGTATTTATTAATTTTTTAAAATATTTTTTCACAATTTTTTTACTTTTTAGATACATCTAACTAAGATGCATCTAAAAAAGTAAAAAAAATGTTTAAAATTTAAAAAATATTCACTAAAAACAAAAGAATACGAAAACCAAAAAATTCAATTTTCAAAAAACTTAATCTAGAAAACTCAAACCAAACACACTGATTAGGGTTTTATTTTGGTGGCTCTATTAATTCTCTAAGTGATTCTTTAATCTTTAAAAAAATATTATGAGTATAAAACCTATTTCCCTTGATTTATATTTAATTCGTTGTTTTTGTTTATTTATTTGATGTTGAATTGATTTCATATTTGCATGTAGATGATTGATTGATTTTAATTATTTTGTTTAGTTGTGTATGTAAGGTTTAAGATTCTTAGTTGATCGATTGATTTTAATTATTTTGATTAGTTGTGTATGTCAGGTTTAGGGTTTTTATATGGGTTTATTTTATGGTTGTAATCACACTCATGGTTATATGAAATTAAAATTAATTAGGAACCCATAGATAAATTCCTTATACTCCACCATGACTCCATGAATTGTTATTTTATTTGAGTGTTGGGGAGAAAGAGCGTATAAAAAAAAGTGAGAATTATGAGATTTATTTGAATGTCTTAGGCTTGGCATTGTTATGTTTGTTCTCATGAATAAGATCTTTTGTGTATGTATATTGTTGCCTCGTTCTCATGAGTAGACAAGTGTTTTGATTTACGCGCGTACGTATATGGTAACCATCCGGGGAGTGTGGGTCAAACTCGGGACAATATCCCCGTGCAAGTTTGGCTTCGGAGCGGTGTTAGGTATACGGGAGGCACATGGAATATATGTGTAGGCCGGAAGTGGAGGCCGAAGTGGTGGAGTTAAGGTACAAAGAATTTTAATTATGAATTTATTAGTATAGTGTAAATTGTATTGATTTGTACATCTTGAAAAATAGTAAATGACATCGATAAATTATGAAATTTGAGAAGAGGCATATATATGTGATTCTAGAAAACTTTTGTGTTTTAACTATTTATCAAAAAGATCGATTAGAACTTATAATCGGATGATCTTGATTATAGTAGTTTTAATTCATTTTAGCAATGCAGAGTTTAGAGGTTGTTTTATCCTACGGAACGAGCTCATTTTTATTAGTTTCGTGCATACTGAAGTAAAACATTATTCTGAACACTTTTCGTGTTTTGAACTTTTTCGAAAAAAATCATCTTAAAGTAGATTCTTTTTATTTTCAGCTTCAAATTTTTCGGTTAAATTCCATCTGGGTTTTTCTATCAAGTTTTTCTTTCAACCTGTTTAGTTTCTGTTAAATTCGTTTACGTAATCTTTTAGGAAATTTGATTCTGTACAACTTTCGTTATTTGAGTTTTGGTCAATTCGAATTATTTAAGTATGAAACGGTGCATTTTTATACTTCTTCAGCAAGTTACTTATGATTAAATTGTACTACTTTATTTTTTTTGCAGGATGGTGAGTCTTACGAACTTTTTTTTTTTATGCAGGGCTAACCCACCATAGTTTTATTTCTATTTTGTTTATTTTATAATCAATTTATATTTCGTTGTGTACGGGCAAGAAACTAAATGCCACTGTATCTCGGGAAACTATCCATTCGTCTCAGTACGATTGGAACTACTTGTTTTGTCCCGTAACAAGAATTAAATGTATTTTTATTTGTGTCTGATAGACACGTGGGTGTTAAATCTTGTATTCATACCAGTATACCTGTATACTGACCCGTTTTGTCTCTTGGCAACTCGGGTGCGTTCTGTTTGAGCGCAGCCGAGTTTTCTTTGCAAGATTAGTTGGGACTACGGTGGTGACGTGGAATTACGATAGTTGTTGGACTTGTCGTTTGGGTTTTTTTGTTTTCTTGAGGGTAGGGTTGATATTAGTTTATGTATTTATTTTTTTTTATTTTTTTTTTTGACTTTAGTATTGGGATAATTTGGCATGGTTTGTAATCGTACATTATTTAAGTTATTTTGACTATTTATTGTTACTTTAATGTTAGAGGTATTGGATAGTTATGAGATTATGGTGGATGGTTTGGTTGGTGTTTAGTTTTTTTGTTTCACCCCTAGGATTTGGATGATGGAATATTAATTGAGGTTTAGTCCTAATTTAATATTTAATTGTCTAAATTTTGAGACGTGACACACATATTATATTTATATTAAACACTATGAGTTGGATTGTTGTTATTATTTTGGGGCGTTACATTTTTTTTTTTATTACTTATTAGATACATCAAGATTAGATGCCTTTAAAAAGTAAAAAAGTTTAACTAAAATATAAGGAAAATTTACTAAAAACAAATGAAAATTTGAACAAAAATATATACAGATTTTGTTCGAATTTTCATTTATTTTTAATGATTTTTTTAATAGTCAATTTGTTTTACTTTTTATATGCATCTTGATCAGGTGCATTTAAAAAGTACAAAAAAAAAAAAAAAAAAAATTTGATTAAAATGTCCAAACAATAACTAAAAATAAATAAAAATTTATGTAAAAATAATTTTAAAAAAATCAAATCAAACAGACACCTAATTTTTGTTTTATTTCATTTTATTATTTACATTTTGTTTTTGGAATTAAAACCAATGAGTATGAGTGAAGATGGATGACAGGTGAACTAACAATAATGATTCAGAATATTAATTTTGGTGTTTTAATGAAGTATTAATAATATGATAAAGCGAATAAAATAAATAAATTAATCAAAATCAAAATATCACATTACAATAGATAAGATCTACTTCCAACTAATTAGAATTAACTTTAAAATTTAAGAATTAAAGCCGGAAAGCATTTGTCCTGAGTTAGGTCAAGTTTGGCTATCTTAAATAAGTACACATTTTTTATCTTTTTATCTTTTTTTCATCACATCATTTCTGTACTTTTCTGTACATCTTTTCATAAAAAGACAAAAAATACACTTATTTAGGTCATCCCAAACAACTCCTTAATTGGAATGACTACTGAACTACTTTGAATTTGGGGTAGCAAGACAGGTAGGTAAAGACAGGTGGGTAGATATACGTCAAATCTATACTATATATTAAGCAAAAGAGGGTTTTTAACCTCAAGCCTTGTGGAGCTCCAATCTCCCAATCTAAATTTCCTGATTTTTTTATTTAAAAAAAAAAAAAAAAAACTTAGCATTTATGAACTTCTCTCAACCCTCAAGTCTTACCCTCATAATAACACTTTAATGCATTAAGAACAAGCATAAAAAAAATTCTTTGAAATCCAACACATGTGAATTCCTTAAAAAGTCCCAACACATATGATTATTATCCCTCATAATAACACTTTAATGCATTAAGAACAAGCATAAAAAAAATTTCTTGAAAAGTCCAACATATATGATTATTATTAAAATATTAAACTTTAATATAATATAATAATAATAAAAAAAGACATTTAATTCCTTGAAAAGTCTAACACATATGATTATTATCAAAATATTAAATTTAATATAATATGAAAAAGGAAAAAAAAAGGCATTTAAAAAAAAAGAAGACATTTAAAAATCACAATTCACATATATAGATAATTGTAAACACAATCCGTGCATAGCACGGGTGATATGCTAGTATAGACAAAAAGCAATGGCTAGAAATCGATTGTTGCTTCCCACCGAATCCAGATCCTCCGTGGCACTCTCCTGTAGCATAGTCCTATCGCCCTCCAAAACGACGTCGTTTTGGAGGTTTTTTTTTTTTTTTTTTCTTCGTTCTTTCTCTCTCTCTCTCTCTCTCACTCTTTCTGTTGATGGGAAGATCAATCGAATTTTTTTTTTTTGTGTGTGTGTCTCTGTTTTTTCTAATATTTACAGAGTTAGGATTGATCTTCCCGCCATTGAAGTCCGATAGAGGCAAACCAGGAAAAAGAAAAAAAGAAAACCAGGAAGAAGAAAAATAAGAAAGAAGAATCACAACAGAAAAAAATCCACACCCAATAAACCACTTAATATTACAAATTGCAAATGATCTGTTTGCCGAATCACAACACCCATTACAAGTGTACACCTACCTCCCTCTCTCTCTCTCTCTCTCTCACACACACACACACATATATGTACATATATACATATATATATATATATATAGATGAAATTGTTTTCATGAGTTTGAAATTGTATTTCGAAAATTTCATGCATCTGATCTTGAAGTTCTCAAACCCACTTTGTTTTCAAATATATGTATATATCCACAAAAAAAAAAAAAAAAATCATGAATGAAACCCACAAAATACATATATATATATATATGAAATTGTTTTCAAATATTGATATGAGTTTGAAATTATATATGAATCTGATCTTGAAGTTTGAAATTGTTTTCATTTCAAACCCACTTCGAAAACTTCATGAATCTAAAAACCACTTTGTTTTCAAACCCACTTTGTTTTCAATTATATGTATATATCCACACAAAAAAACTTCATGAATGATTTGTATGTTCCAAAAAAAATCCACTTGATTTTTTTGTTCCGATCTCTTCAAGGCGATGCTATTTGTATGATTTGTATGATTTGGATCAAATGGTCTCAAATCTTATTTTTTGTATGTACAGATCAAACAAAAAGAGATGGGTTCTCGGATTTGGGGCTTCAATGGAGTCTCCCTGAAGGTTCTTTATCACCCAGGAGGCTTGTTTGCTAGTGTTGGCCAAGTGGGTAATAATATGGGTTTTGGCATTTCCCCAAATTCGCCTAATTCTCGATACAACAATGGTGGATTCAAGCTACCTTATACAGATTTATATGTCAAGTATGTGTCTTCGCCGGAGGGTTTTCGGGTTGTGGGTGTTCCAGAGGGGACTGAAGAGGAAGGATTGAGGAAGAAGAAGAGTGGGATGAAGCTTAAAATCAAGATTGCTAATCCGGCCTCAACAACCCATCAATAGAAAGAGAGAGAAAAGAAATAAAGAAAAAAAAAAAAAAAACCTTTCAAAACGACGTCATTTTGGAGGGCGAAAGGAATGTGCTACGGTAGAGTGCGACGGAGTATCCGGGTTCGCTTCCCACCTCCGTCTCTTTTTTCTATCAGATATTTTCAGTGACGGTACCCTTTTCACTCATCAGATCCGTTTGAAAACTTAATTATGTTTGTTAGTTTTTTAATTATATAATTATTTTAACGTGTTTGAAAAATTATATTTGAAATAATAATTGATTTTTTTTGTAATTAATTTAATAATAATAATAATAATAATGAAACAATTATAGTGGATTTACTTAATAATTAGACAGAGAAAAAGAAAATACACAAATTTACTTAAACTCTACCAAAGATTCACTTATACCCTCCATGTTTTTGTAATTTTTTTTCTATCCCACTGTCAAGTAATTCCCCCTAATAATTATTATTTGAATATAACATTTTATTTTATTAATTATTTTAATATATTTTATTTTTATTGACTATTTTAGTATAAAAAAATTAAAAATCATATCCCAAACAAAAATGGACTTTTATTTTTATTTTTTAAATGACGAAATGTCCCCAAGGCTTTCGTCTTACAACTGACTATATCAATTGATACATGTACCAATTAGTATAAGAAATAATGTGACATAATTTTAAAATTTTTAAATATTTATAATTTGTATAATGGATGGGATCAATAATAATATTATATTATATATTGATACATTAATTAATATATCAATTAATGCATGTAACACTGCCGTTAATCATTATGCACCGTCTTTTTCAATTCATATTACATTTTATGTCCGAAAAATAAAAAAGGGTTAATTACACTAATAGTCCCTATAGTTTGGGACTTGTGTCACTTTGGTCCCTGACTTTTCAATTGTGACACATTTGACCCTGAATTTTGAATCTTATTCCAAATAAGGACAATTGAAAATATTATTAGAATTTTTAAGGGTAAAATCGTCAATTTGATAAAATATAAACTAATTTGACAAAAATAAATGTCAAAAAAATATTTTTTATTTTTTAAAATTATTTTTATCCACCAATGATAAAATTATGTAAAATTAATAAAAATTACATGATTAATTTTTTAAAATTAATTTTACATGATCATCATCCAAACACATAATAAAAATTAATTTGGTAAAAAAATATATATAAATGTCTAAAAGATTTTCAATTTTACATTATTTTATTTTTAGTAGGTAGAAATAATTTTTAAAAGTTCAAAAATATTTGTTTGACATTTATTTTTGTCAAATTAGTTTATATTTTATCAAATTGACAATTTTACCCTTGAAAAATCTAATTATATATTCAATTATCCTTATTTGGAACAAGATTCAAAATTCAGGGTCAAATGTGTCACAATTGAAAAGTCAGGGACCAAAGTGACACAAGCCCCAAACTATAGGCACTATTTGTGTAATTTGGCCAATAAAAAAATTCTAACACTAGTCTTCATACCATATATTTAGGTGCAGTTGGGTTTGGTACAATTTATTATTTTTTTAGTTTATAAAAAATATTAAGTATGTTTATATTTATTTTGAATAAAAACGAAAATAAAAATATATATACTTGATATTAGCATTTTAAATTTTATTTTAAAAATAAGTAAAATGAGTGATTGTGGAAGTAATTGTTGATGGTTAGAGATAGTTGTCGGCCGCTAAAGTGGGGGCTAACCATTGGAGGTGGTGGCAGAAGGTGGTAGGCAGTTGGCAGTGGCCAAAGGTGTTTGCTAGTCGTGGGAAGTGGTAGTCAAAAATGATTGGAGATGGTGGCCTGTCGAGAGCCTAAGGTAGTGGTCAAAGGAGGTTACCGCCAGTAGGAGGTGGTTAGCGACAACAAGAGGTGGTTAGCGACCGAGAGAGGTGGTGGCCAAAGGAAGTCATTGATAATGGTGGCCGGTGGACTGATGAGCAATTGGTGGAGCTCGAAAAAGATGAGAAAAAGAGGAAGAAATGAAAGAAAAAAAATAAAATAAATAAAACCAAGTTTTTGGTTTATAACCATTTGAAAATAAAACATGACACAACAAAAATAATAAACCACTCTATTCGGTTTATTTACTTTCACAACAAAATAACACATGCGCCCGTGCGCGTGCGCGCGCACACACAAAAATGACACAAGCAGCTAGTTTATGTACTTCCATAATAAAATATTGACAGAGAGTTAATTAAGATTGAAACAAGTCAAAAAATTAAAGGAGTGATATGTAGCAGTTTTTAATTGAGCAAACTCACGTGAAAACAACCACAGTTAAGAGGGTAAATCAGGAGGGTAAAGTATAATTTTCTCTATTTCTATCCCAGTTTCAATGCTAGTCACACCTTTCATACTCAACTTCCTGAATTGAAGCTTGAGCTGAATTGCTGGATGGAAAAGAAAATGAAGAAACGGAAGTATAGGAACACAATCAAGTTTTTGGGCATTACCATATAAAACAAATTTTTTTTGAGTATATGAAATATTTGCGCACAAAAAAATAAAAATAAAAATAAAAATAAAAATAAAAATAAAAATAAAAATAAACCAAAAAACAAAGAAGAAGAAGATAGGCTCAACGACCAAATAACTAAATGAATAACTAACAAGACATATATTTGTGGGCTCCTAATGTTTGTGAGCCGAGTAGCTATGTGTCTTGTTATTTTAGTAATCCATTCGGTCAATTGTCATTGTATGTATGTAGCAAACTTGAATTGCACAACACCTCACTATTTCTCTTTCCTAAAACAACATGAACTGGATGGGACTTGGCACTTTTGTGTATTCTCCTTGAACACTCGTAACAGAAAAGTGCATAGAAGGTGCACTGTGTGGTTTAGATTTATTTTAAATAGGACTCACATAACACTCAAAGCCACACATCATACTTTCTATGCATTTTTTGTGTTCTAGTTATGTGCAACTATCGTTTCTAATGAACACACTCTTGTGGAAATGTTTCCGAGTGTCTAGGGAATTATCCCCACACATTTGAGTTCGAAATAGCCATATTTTTTATGTGTGAAATCAATCAACCACATTACTGCTAAAGAGCTTGAATTTGTTGGCATCAAGAACCAACTTCCTGATAGATGAGAATGAACCCATGATTCCTGCACCAGTGAAGGCGACCATTATAGAGACATTGATCCAATAGGTGAGGGATGATCTTGGGGGCTTAAAGGTCATGTTGTAGAGAAGCATAGGGAGGATGAAATCTAGAGGGATGAACCCAATAGCCCCTACTACACCATTAATGTCCCCAAAAAATGGTAGCATTGCTGCAAAAAACCCGCAGAATATCATGTACAGAGTCCGGAGAATTAGTCTTGGGACTAAGTTTCTTTTGGAGAACAGCCCTTGCTTCACGTCAGCCGATTTCTTTTCCATGATCTCAAATGCTACTTGAGAATAAACCTGTGTTAATAGTTGACAAATATTACCGCAATATAACCTGTAAAAGCTTTCTTCAATTTACGAATAAATCATGATGAAAACCTTCTTTTTGGTGGAAAAACATATGAGCTTACCAGCCCGATGGCAAAGAGTTGAAGGAGAACAAAGACAATTGCTAGGCCTAAAATCCATGTTGGAGCCAAAGAAGGTCCATTATCAGGCATTAAGCTCTTGAGAATATTAGAGTTGGATTTGTTCCCAAAAACCCAGTATCCAGACACTGCAGCAGAGTAGAAAGTAACGAAAATTACAGAGTAACACATCAAAAGGCCTTTCAGCATCTTCCCGGTGACTGGTGGAGCCAGAGTTGCCTGTAGTGTTGACATGGCAGGATTTCAAATAATAAAATGTAAATCAAGAAAATACTGTTGTCATATGAATTCTGTGATTGATAGTCTCCAAAATTTATAATCTAATCATTAATAGTCTCCAAGATATGAACGTAAAATTGATCGAGGAAATTAAATTACTTGTATTTCTGGTAGTATCCCATTCCCAAAAATAGCAGCTATTATGGAGATAGAAGTGAAGGCACTGAAAATCCTTGATGACTCTGACTTTTCTAGAGAATAGTCCCTTGGCGGGGCATTTTTTGAGGTACCTGCAGGACATACATTGGAATGGATGCATCGATATCATTACCTCACAAATCTACAACCAAAATGTACTAAACTGGCATGTAAATTTTAGTGTAATTATTGAACACGATTGTGCTGACATGAATATGATATCATCTTTGCAGAATTAGTTGTGGAAATGCATGTATGATCCATGGATCTTGAAGGAGGTTGACGATTAAAAATCACCACAAACATTGAAATTTCAAAAAAGAAAAAAATTCAAAATTCAATCCAACTTGCTGGATTAAGAAACTTTCTCACCACTAACACAAGGTTAAGTCTTTAAATATACATCTGCTTGTTCTCCACATGCTAGCCAACAATTACAAGTTAAAGTCCCAATAATTCCTCCCTTTATTCATAGATTCTAATCATGCCATTGATTTAATTAGTCTCTTCAATCCAAAATTGAATCCCAATCAACAAGGGTCCATCTTGGGCCTGTAGGCCTGCAATGAGTTGTTCACATGTGCACAACTGCAATGACAGAGATCCTAATCTTCCATTGTGGCGTAGCTTAATTAGATGGTAGTCTTTAAATATACATCTGCTTGTTCTCCACACACTAGCCAACAATTACAAGTTAAAGTCCCAATAATTCCTCCCTTTATTCATAGATTCTAATCATGCCATTGATTTAACTAGTCTCTTCAATCCAAAATTGAATCCCAATCAACAAGGGTCCATCTTGGGCCTCTAGACCTGCAATGAGTTGTTCACATGTGCACAACTACAATGACAGAGATCCTAATCTTCCATTTTGGTGTAGCTTAATTAGATGGTAGTTCATAGATTGAATTCCTCTGTTTTGTCGTCCCCCCCCCCCCCCCCCCCCCCCCCCCCTTGGGCCTCTAAACCTGCAATGAGTTGTTCACATGTGCACAACTACAATGACAGAGATCCTAATCTTCCATTTTGGTGTAGCTTAATTAGATGGTAGTTCATAGATTGAATTCCTCTGTTTTGTCGTCTCCCCCCCCCCCCCCCCCCCCCCCCAAAACAATTGTTAAGTTACTTCCTCTTTTTTTCTTCCTGCATCCTTCCTCTCATGAATGACTTTGGATACACATGAAGTGAAATCTAGTCCTTAACATATGAATATAAGATAGTCTTAGTGCCACACGAAACCAATCCATGATTCTTCATGTTTGGTGACAAAGAGCCAGAAATACGCAAAATGTGGGTTGAATTTAAAAGTCGAAAGTTTCAAACTAGGCTTGAGTTTAAAGTAGACGTCACTCCTGCAATTTTAATACTCATTTGAGGAGACATGCACGCAACGCACATCCTTTATAGTTAACATTCTCATGTCTTCGCATGAAAGTCAAATCTTCAGCCACAAGAATTCTATACGTAATGCTCTTTGCTTCACTCTTGAACCTTTCTTCTTAACATGAAAAATGGGTTATTTCTATTGGAAGATGGATGAATTTACCTGCATGAATAGAAGCACCAACGACAAGCAAAGTGTAGCCCAAGCTGAGGAGAAGTGAAACCAGGTTAATGTGTCTGAGGGAGTGGAAGGTTGGAAGTTGGGAAAGAACTATCATCACTACCGTCACCATCGCTATGAACTCGTACAATTTCAGGGACCCATTGGGGGAAAGGTTTGAGTACATAATCTTGTACAGACATGAAGGAGGAAAATCAGAATCACTAAAATAATACACAAAGCATGCAAAACATAGTTATCCTGGTTTACATTTCTGCTATTTGTGCCTATACTTTTGCTTATATATTCCAAAAGAATTCCTGTCTAAGGAAATCTTGAAGTTCATATGTTTAATCGTTTATTAATTATTGTTGAAAGGACTACCTTCCCACTGTTATTCGTACATAGAGTTGAACCATGAAACTACTAAAGAAAATGGGATTGTAAATGATAATAAATTGCTACCAAGCTCAACTTTACAGGATCACAGAGTTTTCAACCATATCTGCGTTTCGGAATGCAACTATTATCTCCCATACTATCAAAATTTTATCTAATAACCAAGACCAAGTTTATGTAATGAATAAAGCTCAAATACAACTTGTGGTTAGAGCTAAAAACGTTGGTCGACTTTAGGGTAGAAACAATGGCAATTGTGTGCATTGTATTTCTTCAGTTGTTGCAATTTCAGAAGCAGAGTAAGAAAAACAGTACCTGGAGGCATTCACCTGCAAGCAAGATAGCTCCTATTCCAATGCCAGTGTTGATTGCCGTCTGGATGAATATTACAAGATAAAACATCCCCCCAGATCCTAAGTGAAAACAAAAGCGCACATTATTATAAGTTCAAAATCAGCTTCTTGCAAACCGAAAGCAAATAATAAGGAGAAAAAATTAATTGCAATGGTGATACCATGTGTTAATGATGACGTAGTATCACCATAACACCATCCAATTATAACATTCCATGAAAGTATAATGTACCCCACTATAGCGGCGACTTAGAAATATTTTTCATCGTAGACATTCAAAAATTTAAACTTTTCAAGACTTTTCAAATCACACACACAAAAAATAAATAAATAAATAAATTTTAATATATTGATATCATTGCTTCAAAAAACAAAATGAGAATACACAAATTTACATAAATATATTTTATATTTATCACTAGCATGATAAAATGAGATTTTTTTTTTCCTCGTAGAGTCTAATTTCTTTATGGTTAATTTGTGTAGTAAGTTATAAAATAAGTTTTTAATTGGTCAATATGTGAACATAAATAGGCATAAGATTTGAGACAAGCAATAAAATACATGGATATATACTTTATAATGGATTATTGTCTAAAAAATTATATTACTAGAGAGGATAAACAAAAACAAAGAACGATCTATATAAACTGAAACCATATATATACATAATTAAGAATGTTAATGACCATATATTTTTTATCATATTTTATTTATCATCTCATGAGTTAATATTGTATCATTAACAAGCATGAGTGATGATTTTCATTAAACATGATGTTTGACATGTAAGGTAATAAGCAAATTATGGTAAAAAAATATGATAATCTTAACATCGTTGTTTTAAGAGTCCGTAGGTTATGAATTGGGTGTTCAACCAAGTGAATTGAGTGAGTTAGGTGTTCAATGGAATGAGATAGGATATTCAAACTTAGAGAATAAATAATTTTAACATATATATATATTAATTTATTATATAAAATTATTTTTTAGGGTGTTCAAGTGCATACCCTACCCCCTACCCGAAAGGTTGAGTCACTGATTCCACTATGCACATGTGTGTGTTTGAGAGTTGAGTTGAATAAGTAGTTATATTTATCATAAATATAATTTATATAGTGGGGTTTACCCAACTATGTGGTGTTTTATGTTTAATTGGTGATATCACGTGTCAATGATAATATGATATCACCATTATATTAAAGTTTTACTCGATAATCAGAAAATAAAAATTAAGAACACTCATTTCATTGCTTTCTAATAATCACTTATATAAGATGTAAGTAGAAACTGTTGGAAAATTTATAAAGAGGTAGTTGTGAATTGAAATAGACTCCATTTTGAATGAAAGGGTGTAACCTTTCATGGTGTCTTTTTGTTTTAAAGGAAGGGTCAAACCTCCATTTGAATGAAAGGGTGCAAACCTTTCATGGTGTCTCTTTATTTTAAAGAAAGAGTTATGTCCCTTCTTCATACCTTTTCTATTCAAATTGAATAGGTGCCAACAAAGCCTATATAAAGGCAACCCCATTCCATTTTTGATGGATTCCGAAAATTTATTTTCCTTGCCTTCATTTTGCTCTCTTGCGTCCTTTATTCTTCATATTATTTTAGGGAAAATTTCAGAGAGTTATAAAACACAAGGTTCTAGTTTGCTGGACAAATTTGTTTGAAGTGCTACTACAAATTTGTGAAGATCATTGTATCCTGGGAGATAGACGCCACATAACCGTAAGTACCGTAGCGGGGTGAATCTGTCTTAAGGACAGAGTGTCACACACTCGACTTGGTCTTTGAATTTTCTTTAATTCGGTTTAATAAATAAATTCGGTACGTTATTTATTTATTTTGTTTTATTTAGTTTCCATTTATTTTATTTACACAGAAGATTATTCCAACAATCTTAAGACAGATTCAAATTATTCTGCTTACAGAATTTTTCGTTTGTTTCCTTTTCTCTTTC
Source organism: Camellia granthamiana (assembly GCA_036172215.1). Lineage (NCBI taxonomy): Eukaryota > Viridiplantae > Streptophyta > Magnoliopsida > Ericales > Theaceae > Camellia > Camellia granthamiana. The sequence goes on along the minus strand of CM069916.1, from coordinate 61,782,584 downwards.
TTTTTTTAAGAAAATTATTTTCTGTGGATTTACAAAATAATATTTTGGTTGGAAAAACAAATAGTGATTATATGCTATTTGACAGATAGTAGTAATATACTGTCTATTTTCTTTGACAACTAGTAGTACGATACTGGTGTCATTAACAATTCAGAATATATTTTTTGTGGAATTTTGTCAGAAAATTAATTTTGGTTTTTAGAAATTATTTTCTGAGTTTTCATTAATTAAAATTCTGTTTCAGTATTTTAATTATTGAAGTGTTACAGAAATTTAATTTTTTGTGTGGAATTAATTTGGATAAATAAAATTTTATTTTATTTTCAAATTAATTGGAAAATAAAAGTTACATTCTTGTTTCTTTTATTTTTACAGAATTTAATTCTGTGAATTTGGATTAGTTTTCTGTGTGGAATTATTTTGGTTAAATAAAATTTTATTTTATTTTATTTCCAAATTAATTGAAAATAAAAGTTACATTTTGTTTTGTTTCTTTTATTTTAACAGAATTTATTTCTGTAGTTGGTAAGAGAATCAAGAAACTTAGAAGTGATAGAGGTGGTGAGTATGAATCACCTTTTGGTGAATTTTGTAAAGACCATGGAATAATTCATCAAACCACTGCTCTTTACTCACCTCAACAAAATGGAATTGCTGAAAGGAAAAATAGGACTTTAAAAGAAATGATGAATGCCATGTTAATAAGTTCTGGATTACCTCAGAACTTGTGGGAGGAAACAATACTTTCTGCTAATTATATACTTAATAAAGTACCCCGAAAGAAAGTGAATCAAACACCTTATGAATTGTGGCATGGAAGAGTACCATCCTACAAATACTTAAAAGTGTGGGAGTGTTTGGCTAAAGTGGCTATTCCTAGTCCTAAAAAGACTAAGATAGGTCCTAAGGCCATTGATTGCATATTCATTGGTTATGCCAAGAATAGTAGTGCATATCGGTTTTTGATTCATACATCAGAACATTCCGAAATGCATGTAAATACTATTATTGAATCTCGAAATGCATCTTTCTTTGAACATGTATTTTCAAATAAGACTGGACAAGAGACTAATAACAATAAAAGATCTCATAATGCTATTACTAGTCAGGATCAAGAACATGATCAAGAACAAGAGTTAGATCAAAATTAGGAAGAGGAACTTAGGCGTAGTAAACGTGCTAGAACCTCAAAATCTTTTGGTCCAGATTTTCTAATATATTTGTTAGAAAATGAGCCTTTAACTTTTAAAGAGGCTATGTCCAGTCCTGAAGTTCCTTTATGGAAAGAAGCTGTCAACAGCGAAGTTGAATCCATCTTGCAAAATCACACTTGGGAATTAGTAGACTTGCCACCAGGTCGTAAACCTCTTGGGTACAAGTGGATTTTCAAAAGGAAAATGAAAGCGGATGGATCAATTGACAAATACAAGGCAAAACTTGTGGTCAAAGGATTTAGACAAAAAGAAGGTTTTGATTATTTTGACACATACTCACCGGTTACTAGAACAACATCCATTAGAATGCTAATTGCCATTGCATCTCTATACAATCTAGAAATTCATCAAATGGATGTGAAAACCGCTTTCTTAAATGGTGAGTTAAATGAAGAAATTTACATGGAACAACTAAAAGGTTTTTCTGTTCCAGGAAAAGAAAAGAAAGTGTGTAAATTGGTTAAATCATTATATGGTTTAAAACAAGCGCCAAAGCAAGGGCATGAGAAATTTGACAAGGCAATGATGTCAAATGGATTCAAAATTAATGAGTGTGACAAATGTGTTTATATTAAAAATACAGACAAAGGTTATGTCATTGTATGTCTTTATGTAGATGATATGCTCATCATAGGTAGTAATAATGACATAATTAAAACTACCAAGAAAATGTTGAATAAACATTTTGACATGAAGGACATGGGCATTGCTGATGTAATTCTTGGTATGAAAATTACTAAACAATCAGAAGGATATGCTTTGTCACAATCTCATTACATTGAGAAAATACTTGACAAATTCAACAAAGATGATGATCATCTTGCTAGAACACCTGTAGATGTTAATTTGTATCTTTCTAAGAATGTACAAGAAAGTATTTCTCAATTAGAGTATGCCCAAATTATTGAAAGCTTAATGTACTTGATGAACTGCACTCGCCCGGATATAGCTTATGCAGTAAGTAAATTAAGTAGATATACGAGTAATCCGGGAGTAGAACACTGAAAAGCAATTTTAAGGGTTCTAAGATATCTTCGATTCACTCGTAACATTAAGCTGAATTATACAAGATATCCAGCAGTACTTGAAGGATACTGTGATGCAAATTGGATATCGGATACTAGAGACTCAAAGTCCACCAGTTGCTATGTCTTTACTCTTGGTGGAGCGGCTGTATCTTGGAAATCTTCCAAACAGACTTGCATTGCTAGGTCTACTATAGAATCAGAATTCATAGCATTAGACAAAGCTGGGGAAGAGGCAGAATGGCTTCGCCACTTCCTTGAAGATATTCCAATGTGGCCAAAACCGGTGCCTGCTATATGCATACATTGTGATAGTCAATCTGCAATTGGTAGAGCACAGAGTCATATGTATAACGGTAAATCACGACACATTCGTCGTCGACATAACACCGTAAGACAACTACTCTCTAATGGAATTATTTCCATAGAATATGTTAAGTCTAAAGACAACATAGCGAATCCACTAACCAAAGGGTTAGCAAGAGAGTTAGTTGAGAATTCATCGAGGGGAATGGGACTTAAGTCTATTAAATAAGAGTTACCACAACGGCAACCCAACCTAGTTGACTGGAAATCCTAAGATCTAGGTTCAAAGGGACAATCGAGTTGTAAATGACTCAGAAGGATCACTAGGGAGTCTAACTCCTACCCTAAGAAGCACGGACACGTCCCTGAGGCTTGCGTATCAGTGTCGGGCACGTGTCGGACACGGACACGCGTACGACACGCAGTTGACACGTGTCCGACACTCTCCCCTGCGTGTCCCCCTTTTTTCAGAATTTTTCAGAGTCGGACACGAGGTTGGACACGCGAGGACACGATTCAGACACGCAGGTGGGTGGATCGAAGAAGCCCTAGAACTGTTGGAGAGGAGAAAGAGAGAGAGCCAGAGACAGAGACAGAGACAGATCGAGGGGAGAGAGAGAGAGGGAGATAGGTCGAGGGAAGAGAGAGACAGATTGAGGACAGAGAAGAAACCTAACCTGTTCGTCTTCCTCGTCTTCCTCTCTGCGCCTCGATCGACCATCGATTGCCCTCGTTTGACCATCGATCGACCATCGATCGACCATCGCCATCTCTGCTCTCGACCATTGATCGACCATCGCCATCTCTGCTCTCGACCATCGTCTCCCTTTCTGCTCTCTCTCTCTCTCTCTCGATGGCCCAATATATATACATATATAATAATAAATCAAAGTTGGCCCAATATATATACATATATAATAATAAATAATATATATATTTATATACTAATAATAAATAATATAAATAAATAAATAATATAACCTTTCTTTTGGTCTTAAATAATATAAATAAATACAAATAATATATTTATTTTTTAATTTTACATATAATAAATAAAATAAATAAATAAAATTAGTATATATTTTTTAATTTTGCATATTATAAATAAAATAAATAAATAAAAATAAATATAAATAGTATATATTTTTTAATTTTACATATAATATATAAATAAAATTATATATATTAAACGTATCCCCAGCGTGTCGTGTCCCCCATTTTTTGAAAAATTGCGTGTCCGCGTGTCTGTGTCGTGTCCGTGTCGTATCTCGTATCCGTGTCCGTGCTACTTAGCTCCTACCCATTTCTATGATGAAATAGTGATGTCTGCAGTGTTTGAGGTTAAGTAAAATTTTAATGATTCTTATATCTAGGTAAACCTAGTGGAGTATGGCAGGATACTCTTTATAAGAATCACCTATGTGACTGTGAACTAAGCCGGTTCTATGAGATTTGTGAAGGGCTACAAATTCTCTATAGCACTCATGAAAGACTAAGTTGTTCAGGGCCAAAATGAACACAATAGTGAGAACTAAATTGTGTCTGGGGATATACTGTGTGAGTTCTATTGTCTTGGTTTACACAAACGGCTCAACAGTTCAAGACATCATGTTCACTGGTTAGCTAGTAAATCTGATAGTGTCTTATAAGGGAAGGTTCAAAGCCAAAAGCTACCTATCATTTGCAGAATATTTCCAATTTCTATACTCTCTGTATTCACATCATGTTGTTGCATTTTCTCTCTGTCAATTTCATTCATGTTGGGGATTGTTGGAAAATTTATAAAGAGGTAGTTGTGAATTGAAATAGACTCCATTTTGAATGAAATGGTGTAACCTTCCATGGTGTCTTTTTGTTTTAAAGGAAGGGTCAAACCTCCATTTGAATGAAAGGGTGCAAACCTTTCATGGTGTCTCTTTATTTTAAAGGAAGGGTTATGTCCCTTCTTTATACCTTTTCTATTCAAATTGAATAGGTGTCACCGTGCCAACAAAGCCTATATAAAGGCAGCCCCATTCCATTTTTGATGAATTCCGAAAATTCATTTTCCTTGCCTTCATTTTGCTCTCTTGTATCCTTTATTCTTCATATTATTTTAGGAAAAATTTCAGAGAGTTATAGAACACAAGGTTCTAGTTCGCCGGACAAATTTGTTTGAAGTGCTACTACAAATTTGTGAAGATCATTGTATCCTGGGAGATAGACGCCACATAACCGTAAGCACCGTAGCGGGGCGAATCTGTCTTAAGGACAGAGTGTTACACACTCGACTTGGTCTTTAAATTTTCTTTAATTCGGTTCAATAAATAAATTCGATTTGTTATTTATTTATTTTGTTTGATTTAGTTTCCATTTATTTTATTTACACACAAAATTATTCCAACAGAAACTACATAAAATAGTCTTACATAAAATTATAATAAATAAAGTAAGCAATAATCTCCATAAGCTGCGGCAAACAAGGCCCAAACGTGATTTTATACATCTCTCAATTGATGATTCTAAATGGATTTTTTACTACTTTTTTTTGGGGGATAAAGTAAGCAATAATCTCCATAAGCTGCGGCAAACAAGGCCCAAACGTGATTTTATACATCTCTCAATTGATGATTCTAAATGGATTTTTTACTACTTTTTTTTTTTTGGGGGGGGGGGGGGGGGGGTTGGTTGCGCGCGCGTGTATTTTAATATTATTTTTTACCCTCCATTTATATGTTCTCTAGGCTCAGTTTTTTTTGGGAGGATATGTGACACCTAAAAATTAGGATATTTACCTTTCATATGATATGATTTTATTATGAGTTAGTGATATCACGTTAGCGCCATTACACTAAATTAGGATATTTACCTTTTATATGATATGATTTTATTATGAGTTACTGATATCACATTAGCGCCATTACACTAAATTTTTACTCGCACATTTTACTCATAGACATAAATGAAATAGGTCACACTATTTTCTATGTCTAGTTGCAAGAAAAACTAAGCAACACAACTACTTTAATTATTTAATCAAAAAAACAACCGCTTTAATTTTGAGGTATTTATACACAAGTTTTAATTTATGAATTTATATTCTATTAAGTTTTAATTAAGATTTTTTGAACCTTCAAGTCTCATTAAATTTTTGATAGTCGAAATTGCCCTTCAAACAATAATTGTTCATTAGTTATTATTATCTATAAAGGAACATGATGATTTGACATTTATTTTGATTTGCAAAATTTTAAAATATCAACTTTCAAATTGAAAAAATCAAAAAAAATTTTACGTGCAAAAAATAAAATAAAATAAAATAAAATAACCCTTTTTTTTTTGGTTGAAAAACTGAATTATTTTTTGTGCAAAATTGAAAATTTTGTGTCTATAAAGGAGCATGATGATGGAACATTGTTGTGCAAAACTGGGGGGGACAACAAAACCTTAAAAATGAAAAAACTGATAATGTTATCGGCATCATTGAATATTTGAATCAAACCAACAAGTAGAAGGTCAAAAACGTTTAATTTCATACTCTATTTTTTTTTATTTATCAGTTAGTGAAACAATTATTTAAAACATTATTATATAAAATTGATAATATTCTTAGTTTTAAAAATTGAAAAAAACTGATAATATTCTCAGTTTTACTAAATAGAATTATTGGTTCAAAAAATCATAGATAAGACCTGAGCTACTATAACATTTGTAAATAAAATTTTTAGGAAATTAATTCTAATTTTAAATTATTAATTTGGCACTAAATAAATACTAGGTAATTAATTATAATTTTAAATTATTAATTTGGCACTAAATAAATACTAACCAAACTCTTAACAGCTAATAACCAATACCAGTATGTTTTCCTCTATCTTTCTATTTTGAGTTTGGGTATGAAATTCCACCAATAATGTTAGAGAGTTGTAATTGAGGGTTCTAATAAAACTCTAATGATAGATTTTACATGTTGATATAATATTTTGACTTTTTTTTACAATTAAAAATGATGCTCTAAACTAGCACTAATGAGTTGACATCCATTAAAAAAAATAAAAAATAAAAAAACAAGCACAATAATACTGTGTAGTGGGTGGAACCCACTGCAAAATCATTAGTGATAGCACTAATTAGTGCTCTCACTCATTTTTCTCTCTTATCACTAAAAATCAGACATAGCTCTTACTCTTAAACCTCTATATCACTAGAAAGCAAGAAAAATGTTTGAGAGCTTTAAATTATGAGTTCTAAAGGATCTCTAGGGGTGGGTCTCACTTATTGATGTGATGTTTTGACTTTTTTTTTTTTTTTTTTTTTTTTTTTTTTTTTAAATACCTGTGCACCTAAATTAGCGAGAAGAATCATTGCGGAGAAAGCAGACATACAAGCATGAAATAACTGACTTATCACCACATCCTACTTTACTTAACGCAATAAAGAAGGTTGACTCGACCTAACTTACCAATTCAACTCTATTCCGTTGTCTAAACTTTGAAAAAGTTAGAGAGCGACTAAAACATTTTCCGACCATGTGATAACCCCACATATCGCATGAATTTACGGTGTCTGATATTCGTTTTACTCTACCAGATAATTTCTCCAAAACAGATCGAGTCGAAAACACAGAAAGAAACTGAATTGAAAAGGGGCGAGTAAGGGAGGGGTTTAGATTACCTAGAACGTCGGCGGCGAGCTCACGGAAGCGGATGTGACGGCGACCGTCCTTCTCGCAGTGTTCGAGCACGAGAGACATGAGGTAATAAGAGTAAAAAGTCACCACTCCCATTACAGTCAAGCACAAGAACCCTAGCCCCCACCCCAACCCCCTGAATACGTAGGGTAGCGTCAGTATCGTCGGCCCTACTATCGCCGTCGTCAGATGAAACCCCGCGTGCCACCACTGCCCCGTTTATTTCCGTCGTAAATTAATACTATCATTACATTTACGTTGCTGAATTTGGTTGGGAGATTTGAAAAGAAATTTAGAAAGAAAATTTGAAGAAGAATTTTAAAAGAGAAAGAGAAAAGTTGTTTGAAATGTATATTTTATTTACATTTTATTTATTTTTAAATTTTTCTTTTCAAATTTCTCAATCAAACATATTGTTAATTTATACACACATATACATAGAGAGATTGAGATTGTGAATTTGTTTGTTTGGAGTACCTTTTGATTCTAGGACAAAAGCTGCTCCGGCGTCTTCTTCGCGACTGCACTCGGGAAATCGATCAATTTGGGGAGGTTCTGCCATCAGTCTATGTATGGATAGCAGTGGGAACGAAACAGTATGAAGGTGCGGAGGATAAAGATTTTGTTGTTTGAGAGGCGCCGATTAGAAGAAGAGGAGGTTGGAGAGAGGATCAATGGAGAAATGTCTCATAGAGTAATCCGCCAAACAGATTCCAGTTCCAACATATATATATATATTAGTTTAAAAAGACGCGGATAAGACGCGAGTTATTATTACAATATATTTCAACTTGATATTTTGATAATTTTTTAAAAATTAACATATTCTTTTATGAAATTAAATAAAATAAATTATTAGGTATATGATAGAATTATATAGGCATCGTTTGGGAAGGAGATCTCAAGCTAAAATAGCCACATGCGGACAAAATTGGCTTTTCTAGCCACATGCGGACAAAAACTGAAAATAGCCTTGGCAACAACAAATGCCAGAGTAGATTTACGAAACTACCCCGTGAAAGAGGGGCATGCGTCAGCACCCAGAAAAAGTAAAAAAAAAAAAAAAAAACATTTTCCTGATTAAAAGAGGGGGATGCGTCAGCACCCACAAAATTTAAATTTTTTTTTTCTTTTTTGTTCAAATATTTTGTAAAAATAAATTCAAACTCTATTTTATAAAAATAAATTCAAACTCTATTTTATAAGAATAGTTTTAAATATTTTAATTTTTTTGTTATGTATTTGGTTATGATTTCAGTGGAGACTTCTGAAAGTAGTATGGAGTTTCAAGTTATGTGTTTGGTTAGGATTTGAGTGTAGAGTTGTTTTTAAATTTAAAATATTAACATTTTAAATTATTTAAATTTTTTGAATATTTAAATTATTTAAATTTTTTTGTTAAAATAATTTTTTGAATATTTAAATTATTTAAATTTTTATGCTTTAAATTTTTTGAATATTTATTTTAAATTTTTGCTTATTAAAATTTTCAGATTATTTACATTATTTAAATATTTAAAATAAAAATAAAAATTAAATTAAAACTAAAATTAAATATTTAAAATTAAATTATTTAAATTACACAGGACAATAAAATAAAACCTCATTTTTTATCATTTCACAGAAAATGAAAAAAAATAAAAATAAAAATAAAAAACACATGAAAAAACCATTTGCAAAAAAAAACTTAAAATACATAAATTATTTTAAATAAAATACGCCTCATTCAAAAATATTTAAAATTTTTAAAAAAATTACAAAAACGTAAATTGAAAAAAAAAAAACGAACGACAAAAATATGCCTTATCCAAAAAGATAAAAAAAAAAAAAAACATAAATTACCATTTGCCATGTAATTTACAAATAAATGAAACACATAAATCAAAAAAAATGTTATTGTATACCAATAAAAATAAATAAGGCAAAAAACGTAAATTAAAGAACAAGAATTAATTTTAATGTATAAAAAAATAAAAATGACGAAAACATAAATTTAAAAAAAATACAAAAATTAAGCAAAATACGTCAAATCAAAATCCAAAATAAACAACTAAACAAATAAATATTTTACCAAAATACCGCAAAATAAAACCCAAAAATAAAAAATAAAAAATAAAAAAATTTAAACAAAATATGCCAAATGCAAACCTAAAATAAAAAAAATAAAAAATAAAAAGGTTAGCAAAAAACGGCAACTCCAAACCGAAAATATGTTAAAAAAAAAAATTTAAAAAAGAACAACAACTATTTCGGACAGTTGGCTTGCTGACGTGGACGACATGGCCCTTGCAATTAAGACAGATGTGTTTTGGGAAGGGCACTTTGGTAAATTAATAGGAACACATCTCACCAAAAAGTGAAAAAGCTAAAAACGTCAAAAAGCCCTTCCCAAATCAGGCTTTTTAGCCCTGGCTAAAATAGCTAAAAAAGTCAAAAAGCCAAAAAGCCAACCCACTTTCCAAACGGAGGCATAGTATGATATGTATTATTTTTTAATTTGTTATAGAAAAAAGATTGGTAGCTCGAAATGTGAGGCTCAAATTTGGCCCGACTTTTATACGACGTCGTTTTTCAATCTTTTTTGTTTCTTTTATATCTGAAACAGGGGAGGGAGGAAGAGAGAGAGTGAAAGAAAGCGAGAGAAGAGAGAAGAAAGAGAGGGAGGGCGAACAGAGAGAAAGAGCTGGCGGTCGACGATGGCGACGGTGACGATGAGCTGGCGACGGTCGACGATGGGCGACGATGGTGACAGAGAGAGAGAGCTGGCGATGGTCGACGATGGACGATGAGGGATTAGATCTGTGTTTGTTTTTTTTTTTTTTGATTTTGATTTTGAAAATTTGTGTTTGATTATGATGATGTTGTGTGTTGTTGTGGTTACAGTACGTGGGAAAATTTGCTCTGTTTTCTGATGTACCGATCTGATAGGAAGATGTACCGATCTCTCTGTTTTCTCCTTGATATTGTATCACCGATCTGAATGTATCACCGATCTGAATATATCTCCTTGATAGGAAAATTTGCTCTTGATATTGTATCACCGATCTGAATGAAAAAAAAAAAAAAAATTGTTGATGTTGATGAAACTGTCCAGACACTACTCCAGCTTCTTCTTCTCTTCCTCTTCTTCTCCTTCTTCACTTTCATCTTTTGCATCTTCAGGAAAAAACGAGAAAGAGAAAGAAAAAAAAACAAAAAAAAAATCAAAACGTTGTCGTTTTTTGACTCGGGCCATTCGGGCCCCAAAAGTCTCGAGCTACCAATCGCAGTTGTTTGTTATATATCTAATATTATAGACTCCAATTCTATTATTATATCATTTTGGATGAATTTATAATTTTTTAACATTTCTTCCGAATTTATAAAAAAAATTATATAGTTTTTCTCAACAAATAAATATAATACAAATACTATGATAATTCTTACATCTAAAAAAATTACTAAGATAATTCACTGAACTAATAAAGAAGTAGAAGAAAATATATATATACAAATAACTAATTTTCTTAATACATAAATCATCCTCGCATAATAAATGACCAATTTTATTAATAAGTAAATCGTTAAGTAAATTAATAATTTTTAATGCTATGAAAAATATTTTTCAATTAACTATTTTGTTAATAAATAAATCATTAACTCAAGTAACAGTTTTTAATTATATAAGAAATATTTTTCAATAAATAATTTTGATAATTTATTATTGTATAAGAAAATAGTTTTTTTTCTCAAGTATTGTATTAAATTAAAATTTATAATAAACGATACTTGTTATTTCTAATATTATAGGACCGATTCATATTTTAAACAAATCTTATAGGTATATTTGTAATTTGTTAACAAATAAAAGATTTATGTTTTATAATTGACCAATAATGTTTGTGTAATTACAAAAAATCTTTCACTCAACATATAGGTCATCATTAGTAAATTATTCAAAAAAAAAGGAAAAAATCGGAAAAAAAAAGAGAAGACGAATCTCAAGCAGTTAAACGGTTTTTTATATATATAGATATATGAAAACATTATGTACACATTTAAAAGTGTCCACCTATGTATCTTATAACTAAAAAAAAGATTGGCATAAGTTATAATAAACAAATAAAATGTTGTAATTAAACATAACATAAAATAAAATTCAAGAATTCAAGAATTATAATTAAAATAATATTATAATTAAAAAATAAATAAAATTAAAAGGTACATGATGAAAGGAGGTGTGTGTAGAGCTGAGTAAGGAATCCGTGAAATCCGTAATTCGATCTGGCTCAGTCTAATTTTGTAAGTTTGGATTGTTTTTTGAATCCGTAATTCGGTTCTGGATTAAAAAACTAAAAATTCGTAATCCACGGATCGGTTCCGGATTGGAACCGATCTGAACTGTATACAAATAGCTTTATATTTATATTATACACCCTCCTGCATAGTATCTTCTCTTATTCTATATAAAACCTAAACCCAAACTTAAACTCGTGTAATATCTTCTTTTATTGTTTTTGTTTGTTAGTTTTAGTTTTAATTTGTAATGGCCTTAATACTTATGGTGGAACCAATTTTCTTATAATTGTTTAAATTTTAAAATAGTATGTCGGTATTATGGAAATACATGTGGCAATTGTGGAACTAATATGATACTATGTTTATATTTTTATCAAATTAAAACGTTCTATATTTTTTTTGATTATTTAATTATGTGAATCTGTGGTCCTAAACCAATCAGTGTTTAAATAGATTGGTTTAGATTAGTTCCACAATATAAATGGATTGGATTAGTTCTAATTTTTCAAGAATCGTAAATAACGAATTGATCTTAATTTTACCTCAATCCAAATCAATTTGAACAATACTTACCCCTAGGTCTAGGTTGGAATTTCCCACATATGTATATATATATATATATAATATCCCATTCGCATATTGTTGTTGTCCCAAAAGTCATACTGGTAAAATCGAGTTTTATTTTTGTTTTTTAGGAATGGGAAAGCTGGAGGCTGACAACAGAAAGGGTGGTTGTTGCTGTGTCATGCGTGAAGTTACAACAATAACCTTCCGCATAACTAACCACGAACTTGACGGGGTTAACCATGATATGTCAACGTAAATATGCATGATTTCATCTTTCCGATGGAATTTACGAATTTGACCCTACCCAGCTATTGAAAAGAATGTACCACCCTCTATTCAGTGTGACCAAAATTCCACTTCACCACCAATTTTTTTTAATCGGAAAGAAAAACTTCATTGCAAAATTTATAAAAGATTAGATTATTCTGATATAAAAGTATCATAAGATCTCCAAAAAAAAAAATAAATAACTTCCATAAAATGAAGAATCCGAGTATTCATAGAAGACGCAAAAAAATTTCTACAAATGAGAAAAATAAACCTTCATGCAAGAATGATAATTACATAAACAAAGTAAAAAATAAAAAAATCAAATAGGGAAAAAAATAGATCCATGTCACTACCGAACTCATTCAGAACTTCAATACTTCGTAGCCTTCAACTTGGAATTTGAAGACCACACAGCTGCTGATAAAGATAGAACATTAAAGTTGAGGCGGTCACCTAGTGTAAAACAAATGCGTTATCTAATGTCGGTATTTGGATTGTGAGAAGATCTGAAACTAGATCTTAAACTTTTGGACTCAATAGTAGATAAGATAAGACTGTGATAGCCAGATTGGTAAGTCAAACATAAAGGTGGTGTTTGGGAACTTGGGTTTGGGATTTTTTTATTTATTTTTTCCACTAAAAGACAAACTTTTTGCAAAACCAAAAAAAACACATCCAAACAAAATATCACATCCAACCCCATAATCATTTCACTTTTTCTCTCACAAATATCACATCCAACCACAAAAAAATCCAACTATCTTCCCAAACACTAAAACAATTTTATCTAATAATATCCTACAACTGAAAAAACCTACATAAAAATCCACTTTCCAAACACCCACAAATCTAGATTAAGAACCAAATCTAAAGGAGGATCGGATAAAGCGAGAAGAAGATTGGAGAGACGGGGAACCATCATCGTCTCCCTTTCTCCAGGTAGGAAATTCTATAAAAATAAAAAAAAAATAAAAAAGGAAAAGGAATTTTTAGGATTTAAGAAAATTCTCGCACCAAAATTTATTCTTAAAAGCTAGTGACTATGTTTTATGAGATTATATACCATGTGATTATTAATAAAATTATAAAGGATAAGTTCTATGGTAGGATTATGAGGATAAGTATACCATGAAATAATAAATGAAATAAATGATTGGAGAAAATGAGTGAGTGTCATATTTGGCACAAAAAGGATATAATTATTTTTGATTATTGGATAAAGAAAAAAAAATAACCTGGAGAAATCTAATATTACAATACTTATGGTATTATTTAATGTTATTTAATCTTTCTAATGCTACAATACTTATAGTATTATTTAATCTCCATTTCCTTTATTTAATCCTCTAGTATCAAAATTATCCAAAATTTTAATAACCATGCAAAACAAATAGGTGTAGTATAGAATTCACATGTTCTTCACCTCCAATCACTTCATCTTTATCCTGCAATCAAACACTAGATTAAAAATTCAATTTGTCTTGCATATTCTATCCACTTCTAATTCCTTTTAATACTACAAACAAACAAAGAGTAATGTTACAATAACTATTTTTATATCACATTATGCATTTCATTTGATATACTACACATAATATATATATATATATAATATAGTAAAAAATATAATCATTGTAATATTAGTCCACCTTGAAATATATCCAAGTTGAATGGAAGCAGACTCACCAGACCATGCTTCACGCTTGTCTCCAACACAACCCATAACGAGTAAATGTGGTTTAGGCTTCGTTTGGAAAGGTGGTTAGTATTTTGGTTTTCTGATTTTTTAATTATTTAGTTAAAAAGTTTGTTTGGATTGATATTTTTTATTTTTATGAGAGAAAAAATAAAATAATTATGATTTGAATATGACATTTTATCTTATTAATTTTTTTAATATATTTCATCTTGTTATAACTAATTTAGAAAAGTCATTGAGAGCTCTAATAAAGTAGTTCTAATAAGAGTAGACCCCACTGCGATGTGATATTTTAATCTTAATTTTATTTTTTTTATTCTCTGTCACATCATTAAAGCTCAATCAAAACTCCAAAATTAGAAAGATATATCATTACTCACTAATTTAACCAAAAAAGAAAAACAATCCAACCCAATTGACAAACGGCACCTGAAGTCTATTAAAAACTCATTGCACACGCGAAATAGAAAGCCGTAAGATGTGGATTCATTCGAGCGTTGATGGCACGCTACTGTCACAGACGGAGTGTAATAAACGGAACGAGTCTTGTCCTATTGACGAATAGCATAGCACTAACTTAAGCATATTTCTTTTAGTGATGATAATATTTTTTGACCATTTCTAGCATCTTACAGTGTTATTTTAATCATTCTAATCTGATCTTTTATAATTAAAATATTAAAATGTTATATTCCAAAAGATATTTTGCAATGTATATGTTTATTTTTTTAACAATTTAATCTTTATTATACGAAATGATCATGTAAGGTTCGTTTGGGAACAAAATATTTTAGTAACTTTTTAATTTTTTAGTTAAAATATAAGATAAAAAAATTAGTATGTTTGGAATAATTTTTTGATTTTTCACGAAAAGATATGCAAAAAAGTAAAGAAAAAATAAAATTTTTGACTTTTTATTATAAGTTGTTGACTTTTTAGTTGTTTTTTTTTTAGTGATTTTTTGATTTTTAGGCTAAAATAATGAATTGGCAAACGAGACCTTAATTATGGGTGTGTTTGTTTTGAAGGATTAGGAGGTGGGATTGGACTATTAGTCCCACTGGACTAATAGTCCATTGTTTGTTTTATTTTTTTTGCTCCGGATTAATAGTCCACCGGACTATTAGTCCCACAAATATGGGATTATTCTATCTCATGGGGGGAGGTGGGATAGAAACTATGGGATTGGTATCCCATGGGATTATTTTGTGAAATGTCTATTTTACCCTCCATACTATTACTTAGCAAACAATTAGAAAATGATAAAATAGTTTTTTGAACATTTATAAATTATTTTTTTAGTGTTGTTAATTTAAAATTATATATTAAATAAAAAAATTTAATTATAAATTATAAATTATAAATTTAATTTAATTAAAAATAATAAATTATAAATTATGGCCTTATAAATTAAATTTTTTTAGTGTTGTTAAAAAATTAAATTTACATATTAAATTAAATTATTTTTTTAGTGTTGTTAATTTAAAATTATATATTAAATAAAAAATATAAATTATAAATTAAATTTATTTAAAAATAATAAATTATAAATTATGGCATTATAAATTAAATTTTTTTAGTGTCGTTGTAAATTTAATTTATATATTAAATAAAATTATTTTTTATTGTCGTTAATTTAAAATTATATATTAAATAAAAAATATAAATTATAAATTATAAATTTAATTTAATTGAAAATAATAAATTAAAATATTGTGCAAAAAATAAAATAAAACAAATTTTTATTTAATCTAGCTAAAAATAATTAAAATATTAAAGCTATGTTTAATATTGCTATTACTTAGTAAATAATTGAAAAGGATAAAATAGTCATTTGAGCATTTATCCTTCTCCATAATATCCCAAACAAACATTGGATAACTAAAAATAGTTCAATCCAGACATCTAATCCCATAACTAAACAAACATAGGATATAAATTTAGTCCAACCAAATAGTCCCGGGACAATGTATCACAGGACTAATAGTCTGATGGATTACAATCCCCCCTTATCCAGTCTGTCCAAACAAACGCACCCTATATGTAATCATAGAGTCTTGAAATTAAATTTTTAATCAAAAAATTGAAATTCTTTAATTAATATTTGAGTAAATTATACTACCTTCTCATGAGGGCTTGAAAAAAATACATTAAACTCTATAGTTTTAGCATAATTATATTGAGTGTTTTTGATATTTTAATTCACACGTTACAACAAATTAAGGTTTAAGAGACAAAATAAAAATAAAAAAAAATTAAAAGATAAAATCACTTTTTAAGGACTAATTAAGCCTTGTTTGGATTAAACTATATAAGTGCACTTTTTTTTGCATAAGTGCACTTATTTGGGTTACAGCAATCACATCTCCTCTCTATTTCTACACATCTTTTATAAAAAGTCAAAAAATATACTTATTTAGAATATTTTAAACCAAAGTTTAGATGTAATATCTTTTCATAATAATTTAGATGTAATATTTTAATTTTTTTTGTCTTATAATAAATTAAGTCGTTATTTGACATCTTTTATATTAGCATATTTTTTTTTAATCATATTGCCTTTCTATTTTTTATACAAATTTTCATAAAAAATTTAAAAATATACATATTGATATCATCTCAAACTCCCTTTAAAAGTGTTATTATATTTTTAGAAACAAAATTATACATTTAGTGATGGATTATTATTCTTTTGGAATCAAAATTTTTGCATCAACAAATAAATCATTTGGGGATTAAATTATTTTTTCTTTAAAAGTTCATTTATTATTTAGTAATTTTTTTGAAAATTTTGTTGCTAAAAGCTTTTATTTTGACTTTTTGGGATGATCTTTTAGCAACTATTCTCGTAATGACAAAAATTGGTCCCAAATTTTTGTGCAACAAAATTTTCACTTTTGGAGACAAAAGTTTGGTTCCTAAAACTCGTATTTGTTGAAGTGACATAACATTTAGTCCATTTTTTTATCAATAATTCGTTAATCATATGAATAAAAAAATAATATTATCAAATCTTTTATATTAAAATATGTATATATATATATTACTTTATTTATATTTGTATTTTCACACCATTTACATTAGTTTCTGTCTCTTTAACCTTACTAAAAAGGTGACTGGTACAATTATTTCAAAATTATGGGATTATTTTTATATTTTCTCTAATCTTCAAGAGATATCAATGCAATTTATCCTTAATCTTTTTAGAAAACTTCAACTCATTAGCTTAAGAGCATCTCCAACCCAATCCTCTCACCACGAGGATGAAAATAAATTTTTTTATTCAAAAAGTAAATATAAAGTATGTAACTATTCATTCAAATTTCAACCACAAACCTTCATTTTATTCTCTAAATATTTCCCTCCAAAATTAACTATCAATTTTCCCTCCATTTATTTTGCTTACCATCTATTATTTTATAGAAAAACCAAACCCTTAGACAACAAAGGAAATGATTGCCAAGCTTCTCAAGAAACGGATGCAGAGCATGTTAATACTTTTAATATTAGACTCATTTTGAAGTTATAATTTTAATATTTTTAATGATAGCAAGTTTATAAAATTTAGATGTACATATTAAAAGTTATTTTTATTTTATAACATATAACAAAAAATACAAAAGGATAAAATTGGTATATAAATTTAAAAGCAAAAGGGCTTGAGGACAAAATTGATATTTAAAAAATATGAATAGTGTTATAGAGATCATCCTTCCTTTTTCATAGTCCCTCTATATTTGAAGGATGAAACATTCATCCTCCCAAATGGAGAAGAATATAGAGGATGAGTTGGAGCTGAGAATAAAGGGAAGATGCTTCAAATTTGAAGATATAGAGAATGGTTGGAGATACTCTAATTCCAACATACATTTAATAAAATTTAATGGTTAGTATTATTTAATAGAATAACTCAAATTGAATTGGAATTATTTTAATATGACAGTTTAGTTTTTTTTTTTTTTTTTTTTATTTATAATTTTATAGAAATAATTCTATTATACTGAATTTATATGACTAAACTTGGCATGATGATAACACACTACAGGATTTTTTTTGTTTTTTGTTTACCCATTGTAGAGGGTCAGAAGTTAAGTCCCAAACTAAGTATGGACTCAAGCACTAAGATCGCCCTGAGGGGGGGACTAGGGATAAGAAAGGAGCGTGGACCAAAGCCCAAGGAAAGTGGGCCAACAAGTGGGCCAAGGCAAATTTGACCCACCAAGACTCCAGATAGACTCAGCGAGGAAGAATGCCCAAGTTAATTTGCAGAGTCAACACCTGCAGCGGTGAAGTTGCCAAGGAAACATGTGCAGCGGCAGAGTTGCTGAGGCACTTTGTCTCAGCGCCACCATTCCTATTAACTTCGGTTCCACCGCCATTGGAAGTTGCTGAGGGAACATGTGTAGTGGCAGAGTTACTGAGGCACTTTGTCTCAGCGTCGCCATTCTAAGTATCTTCGGTGCCGCCGCCGCCATTCTAAGTAATGTCGGTATCACGATCATCTGGAGTTACCGAGGGAAAGAGAAGACCAAGGCAACTAAGTTGCTGAGGCAATACTTGCAGCGCCCAAGTTGCAGAGACATTCTGTTGACGCCGCCATCTCTAATATCTTTGGTCATGCCATCTGAACTTGCAACGGGAAAATGACTACCGCAGCAACTACTACCGCAACAACTAAGTTGCAGAGGGAATGTCTTGCCAAGGTGATAGCAGTGTTTGAGAGAGGCTTCCCTCTAAGGCTAATGCCTGGCGCTGACCGCAAGCCCCAAGGCGTTAGCTGGCCTAAGGATGAAAGCAGGCCCTGCATCTCATTTAACTTGGTGCTGATAGTAGGCCCCAAGACTTACTGGTTGGAGCTGATAGCAGGCCTAGAAATACTAGTTTACCGCGGCAATCCCACGAAGATGGAAGCAAGGTAGCCCGAGCATAAGGGACTCCCTTTCCATTACCCAGGTCATGGACTTGCCTTAGTCACACAGGCAGGACTAAGGAAGCCCCATTGGGCTTGGTACCAAGGCATGGCATGGCTGATAGCAGGCTTGGCTGTGGCCTTCGCCCTGGGAAACTGGGGAGTTTGTGGTTAGGTGGCTAAGAGTGGAGGCTTCGCTGAGGTGAACACGAATGTAGTCGATAGTAGACTAATGGAGTCTTGAAAATGCATGTACTAGTCAAATAGAGCTGAGAAGGCAGGTGCAGCGGCAAGGTTCACCGCTGCAAGCGCACTTGCTGAGGTTCAAGCTAAGAAGGCAAGTGCAGAGGCAAGCATTCCTGTTGTAACTGCACTTGCTGAGGCTTAAAAGGGAGTTGTAGTGCCAAACACTCCCGCCGCAACTACACTTGCTGAGGCTTAAAAGAAAAGGTAGTTGCGGAGGCAAACAGATAGTACACAGTATATGCAGAGGGACACGTGGCACCTTCAACCTGGTGGATCAAGGTAGAATATTCCATATGATCCCCTCGGACACATGTTTTCTCTCTATTTGGCCACTTGGTGTCTTTTTGGCACCAATGAAAAGCCTATAAATATGACCAATTTCTCAAGGTTCAACAAGAGGAATTTTGGGGATTTGAGGGAGATGTTGCCGAATTTGGTACTGACATACACTTCTTCTTGAGCCATTTGCTTCACCCTCACCCAGCTACACACTCTCCAATTCCCAGATAGTTGCTATTGTTCATTCTTAAGTCACTTCCACCATTAGTGGACCATTAGCATAGTTTTGCCTCTCTAATCTTGAACCCCCCTACACCCATCATGTCAAATTTTCAATAATAACGCAATGGATAGCAATGGCTGAACTTGCTTTAACAATGTTGATTAACTTATACTTTTACACTACAATATTTAAAATGTTGTAATTTGACAATCTTATTTCCAAAGGAGCCCAACCTTTGAGGGGGCACTACAACATATAAGAGTTTTAGAGACCAAACTTTTTAGTCTTTAAAAGTGAAAATTTTGTTACAAAAGACATTTAAGGATCAATTTCTATCGTGATGAGAATAGTCGCTAAAAGGTCGTCCCGAAAAATCAGAAACAAGGCTTTTAGCAACAAAATTTTAAAAATGTTACTAATAAATAGACTTTTAAAGACAAAATAATTTGGTCTCAAAATGATTTATTTTTTGAGATAAAAAATTTGGTCCCAAAATAGTTTATTTTTTTAGACAAAAAATTTGGTCCCAAAAGAATAATAATTCATCACTAACGTTCAATTTTTGTTACTAAAAATATAATAAAACACTTTTCGTAACAAAAATATTTGGTTCTTAAAAAATAATTTTATTCCTAAATTTTAGTCTCCAAAACCTTAATTTTTTGTAGTGGGGTCTAAGGCCAAATCTTAATAAAAGGCCTACTTTTATGTTTCAGTTAAAACTCGTTTGTTTTTCTTCTTTTGAAACCCTATATCAAAAAAGAAGAATAAAAAGAAATAGTAGTAATAGGAGGAAGAGATGGACGACAGGGAAAATGTAGCGGACTAAGAAGGAATATAGAAGGGGAGAGAAGCTGAAGGGGAGCAACAACGAAAGGATGAGGGATAGAGACATGTGACATAGGATGGAGGATGACCTCAGGAAACAGCAAAAGAACTTAATGGGTTGTGAAGAGGTCATAAAGAATAGACAGAACTAGGAAGGAGAAGAATGCTGGAGAGAGGGCTAGGGAAGGGACTGAGCAAGTGGCGATGGAAATGAAAAGGAGACAACGTCGGTGTTAGTAAGCAGTGGGAGGTAAGGGGTAGTGTAGGATAGGGTGATTGGTAGAATGTTGAGTATGAAAATGTTATGGAAATTAAGTAGTGTGAATTAAGAAAAAATTACTTGGTTCCATTTTTTTAAAAATAATTTTCAGAAAATTCTACTTTTTTATTTTCTGTATTTTTTTTATTTTTACTGAATTCTTTTAATATTTTAAGTATTTTTTTTACTTTTTAGACACACCTAACATAAATACACTTAAAAAGTTAAAAAATTATAATTTTTTTTTTAAAATTCACTAAATACCAAAAATACAGAAAAAAAAAAACAAGAATTTAGTACATTTTTTGTATTTTTATGTATTTATTAATTTTTTAAAATATTTTTTCACAATTTTTTTACTTTTTAGATATATCTAAGTAAGGTGCATCTAAAAAAATATAAAAAAATGTTTAAAATTTTAAAAATATTTACTAAAAACAAAAAAATACGAAAACTAACAAACTCAATTTTCAAAAAACTTAATCCAGAAAACTCAAACCAAACACACTGAAAATATTGTGTTTGTGTAAGTATATAAACGAATATATGAAAAGACCATTTTACGAATAAAAAAAAGTGAAAAGGCTTATAAAAGATAATATATAATTATTTTGTCTGAAAAAGCAAAAGAGGAAAATATAAAAATAAAGCTCTTCCAAAATCAAATAACATAAGTAGAAAATCTATCAAAACTCCCAATGCATTAACTTTTCTTAGCAAATATTTTTTCTGTATTAAAATTGAAAGGAAAAAAAAAAAAAAATACCAACAAAAATTTGTCGAACCCCAACTTAGAAAGGTATACTTGAACTTTCAAAGGAGCCAATTGAAAATATTTTCAATTAAAGATAAAAGTATAATTAAAAAAGAAAAAATTAATGATGCGACACGTGCCCTCCTCATCCAAATGTGAATCCATTACAAAATGTACTATTACCCTTTACGGCATGATAAATTAGCCTGCGTTTGGTTGTGTTTTGTAAATGTGATTTGAGAGTATGAGTTGTATTTTGAATTTATGGGTTGTAGAATTATGATTTGAGTGTAGAAAATATGTTTGGTTATGGTTTTTAAATAGAGTGTTGAATTGTGTTTTGAAGATGTATTTTGAATTAAGTTTTGAAAGTTTGATGTGATATGTGAAATGTGAAAATTTGTTTGGTGATGTGTTTTGAAAATAATGTTCAAAACTTAATTCAACCAATAATTTATCATCAAACACACAACTCATATATCGATATCCATATTTTTTATCAATAATAATAACCAAACTATTTTTAAAATACTAAAATTAAAAATTGATTTTTTTTGTAATTATTTTTTTTTAGTAATTTTTTTGAATAATTGTTGTTTCGAAATAATTTTTTCATTTTAAAATAAACCGATGTCAATTTTTTTCTGCCAATTAATTTTTCTATCGATATCCATATTTTTTATCAACAATAATAACCAAACTATTTTTAAAATACTGAAATTAAAAACACCATTTTTTTGTCAATTAATTTTTTTCCAAATCATTTTTTTGAATAATTTTTTTTTTCAAATAATTTTGTCATTTTAAAATAAACCTATGTCAATTATTTTGTGTCAATTAATTTTTCTATCAATTTATTTTTTACGCCTGTACAAACATCTTGTAAAATACGTTTTTAATTTTTTTGTAAAATAATTGATAGAAAATCTGAATAAAATCTCACCTTTCTGAACCTTTTGAACCTCACCTTTCTATAAAATAATTGATGCTAGTTCAGAGGAGAACAACTGGCCGGTCATCCCCATGGTCTACCGCCCGGTCATCCCCAAGGTTTGATACACAGATTTACGTGAAACAGAGACGATGGAGGAGAAGGACATGGAAGCTTTTTCAGAAACGTTGAAAGTGGAGATACAAGCTGCCAAACGGATTTTCAAAATGTAATTTGAATTAACACGCGAAATCAATTTTTGAACATCTGTTCCAAACGTGAAGCGGGAGTTCACGTGTAGAATCACGTTTTGAATTCACAACCAAACACAGCCTTAGATTTTCTTAACCAAGGAGGTTGGCAACTTGGCGAAGGCTGGATTTTTTTAGGTCTATATTTTGGGGGTAGTACAGTTACTTAGGAGATTAGTCTCAAGTAATTTCATCACATTTGGTATAGGTTCAATACTCTTTCGCTATGTGAGTCTTGACTTAAGTGGTATTTGTTTTAAGAGGTCAAAGCAAGTTCTCAGGTTATAGTCTCATAACTTAGAATGGACAACAGTTCGCCTCAAGCAACTTCATTGCACTTGGTGTAAGTTCAATTCTCCCCCGCTGTGTGAATCTTGACTTAAACGGAGTTTGTCTTGGGAGGTCGGAACAAATTCCTAAATTAAAGTCTCCTAACTTAGAACAGATAACAAGACACCCTGGTGATCTCTGCAAGGGACGCTACCTTCGACCTACGGGCAAGTATGAGGATTTCCTGTAACCAAAAAAAAAAAAAAAGATTTTCAAAACTGTTCAAAAAAACAAATAAATGAATAAATAGATTTTCAAAGTTTGTATCATGTTGTAGGAAAAAACTATGTATTATATGTACCTTATAATTAAAAAGAAAAATGATATAATTTAATTTTTGAATTATAACTAAAAAATGAAAAACAAATGTCATAACTAAACACAACATGAGGTAAAACTTAAAAAATACATAAATGATAACTAAGAAAGAAAATTAATTAAAAAAATAACATAAATAAAAATACATATAATATACCATTTTTAAAGGGTATCGTAAAACTTCGCGATTTGGTACCATTATCGTTGACTCTTCTTGATAAATATGAATTGTTGTTCCTAATATAAATAACTAAAAGGAAAATGTTTGAAACCTCAAAAAAATTTCATAATTTACTCATAATGATATGTTAGGATGGTGTTAATTTTTTTATTTATTACACATCTAATTATTAATGACTCAATTCACTTAATCATTGTAAGTGAATTGATGAATCAAAAATATAAATGTAACAACCCTCACTTTATCCTATTCATGCTCTCATGCATTTATATGATTTTGTCTTGTTAAGCTTGCATTTCAAATCTTGTCTTTGTTTTGCTTAAGTGTTACCGCATGCCTTGTTCCTTGCTTGGTGTGAGTTTAGCCGAGGTTATCCTAAGCCTGGGTCGCACCTTTGAATCTCTTATACCTAGGACTATCTTGGAATCTTTTGGTTAACCTCCACTCGCACCTTGGCATATTGGCCGAGATGTCACTATCTAGGCCGAGGTGTTCATCACCAAGGCCGAGATGTGTATTATCTTGGCTGAGATGTTACCCTTGCACCTAGTGATCTTGTCCCTGGATTGGTATGACCTAGACCGACGTGTGGCACATCTAGGCCAAGGTGTGGCACAGCTAAGTCAAGTGTTGTCCTTCGTAGCCGAGATCATTGAGACCTTACTTGCCGAAGCCTTGTCCTTAGCTGAGATCATTACCTGCCGGAGTGACCATGCCATCTTGCTTGTTGAACACTTTGTCATAGTCTTGTCTTTTCACTCAGTCACCTTTTTGAGAAGAGCCAACCAGTTGATGCCACGTGTCCCAGCCGAGGGTTAAGTCAGTGAGCTGTTGAGGAACACATCATTTTGTATCATATCCTTGTCTTTTAGAGAGAGAGGCTCTAGGAAGAAGAAGGAGGAGTTCTTGGAGAGGGAATAGATTTCCAAGCTTGATCTTCACACCTTGAGCCGTTAGATTCGTGTCTTGAGGTTAGAATCTTGATCTACTCTTGTTGTTCTTATTGTTCATCTAGCTGCATTGCATGATCGAGCACGATTTGTGACCCATGCATTGATTTAAAGTTTGGTTTTGGAAAGAGAAAGTGACATTCATGTGTTCTTGAATAAAAGCCTTGTTTGATCCGAAAGCTCACATCAAGATTCATGTCTTTGTGTTTGTCTTCATAAGGTCTTTAAGTATGGGTACCCAGGTCCATGTTTTTGAACTCATCTCATGAAATCCCAGATTTCGTAATAACAAGTTGTGATTGAACATTCATGTTCTTCATGTTCTTCAACAGAGGGAAACCCAGATTTTCCCGACTTCATTTTCTTGAATGTGGTCATCGGGACCACACCTCGGCAAGGAGGTGTGGGACCTCGGCCAAGACCTGGTTGGTACCCATTATGTTTTCCCGAGATGAGAAACAGTGTTTTGTTTTGGTCCGACTTAGTTTTGAAGGAATGCCGAGATCATTTGCATTCATATAAAGCTTGTTTGAGAGTGCATTCAATAGACTTTGCTATGTGTTTGTAGGACTTAGACTCTTGCTTTGACCCCGACGTTTGAAGAACTATGTGAGTGGTATTTTTAATAAAGTTATGTTATAAAGTTTTGATAAAGCCTTACTTCGTTTTGGAAAAGTATTTGTTAAGCATGAATGACTATCCCTATTTTGTGTATCAAGTATTAGCTTTGGTTTTGATAACATTCTTGACAAGTCCGTACGTGCTAAGGGACTATAAGCATTTGTAGCACAAGTCCGTACGTGCTAAGGGACTATAAGCATTTGTAGCATAAGTCCGTATGTGCTAAGGGACTATATGCATTTGTAACACAAGTCCGTACGTGCTAAGGGATTTTAAGCATTTGTAGCACAAGTTCGTACGTGCTAGGGGACTCTAAACTTTTGTAGTACCCTTGATTATGTCATCCCTTATATTATTGATGCTAGTAAGCATCCCTTGAGACTTGAAAGATTTTTAGATGAACTTGATTTGTTTTTTGATTTCGTGCAAGATATGATGTGCTTTGGTTTGATAAAGATTTCGGATATCATTCATGCAAACCCCTTTATTGATTATATCATTCACTGAGTATCCAAGCTCATCCTCTCTATATATATGTAGGTGATGAGCAGGACGGTGGTGACGCCTAGATGCGTTTGGCATGATGTTTTGGATTCATACTTTTGATAGCATCTTGAAGACTATGCTTCTTGGCTTGTGATTCATTGTATTTTGCATATGTCGGCTTGAGAAGCCTTTTGATCAAGATGTATTATGTATTTATTCATTTGTATTCAAGTTGTGAGACCTCGATATGATGTATGTCATTTCATTTGATTTATGCACAGCTCTTATAGACTAATTAGAATTAAATTATTGCTTCTGCACATGTAAGCCCCATATGTATACTCTGTTTGTGTGTGAATCTTTGTAAGTTGGCCTTTAGTAATCTCAGATTACTGGCCATCATGGCACCATTCTACTAGGGGCGGAATGGGGTCGTGATAGATTGGTATCAAAGCACAATTTCCTTATAGTACGTTTATTCACACACTTTAAGTCCTAAAGAGCATAGGATGTCCCTTAGAATGATATTAGGATTGCATTATATTGCTTGTTACTTGACAAAGTGTGCATCATCTCGGCATAACTATTTGTTACTTGCATACATGTTTATTTGCTCATTTTGTTTTAAAAGCCATATTTTGCATACTCCTAGCATCATGAGAAGGGGTAGACCTCCAGTTGGCCGAGATCATTCTGAAGACAGATTGGACAAACTAGAGAGATTGGTCGAAGGTTTGGTTCGAGAGTTAAGACAGCCTAGGCCACAAGACACTAGTACCACCTCTACTCAGGCCAAGCATACAAACGGCCGACATGCAGCTCCGCCTCCACCTCCTCCAGCACCACAAGTGCCCCCACAGCCAGCCTTGTATGGGGACGACACGATAGCCTTGATTAGAGAGTTTAAGAAAATGAAACCGCCGAGATTCCAAGGAGGCATAGAGCCAATGAAAGCCGAAGCGTGGGTTTTGGAAATGGAGAAGTTGTTTGAGATTTTTCCTAGCACCGACATTAGAAGGTGTCATTGGCAGCATTCACGTTAGACGACGACGCGCGAAAATGGTGGATGATGGTCCGAGAAAGTAATTCGGGTTTGACTTGGGCCAGATTTTTGGAGTTGTTTTACAATAAACATTTTTCCCTCCGTGTCCGAGACTGCAAGACCACAGAGTTCCAGACTCTGACACAAGGAAACAAGACAGTGGCGGAATACGGCCATGCTTTTACCGAGTTGGCAAGATATGCGCCTCACATGGTCGATGACGAATACAGAAAAGCTAGGAAGTTTGAAAGTGGGTTACGTGGACCGATACAAGATCGAGTCAACATGCTCAACATGCCGACTTACGTCGAAGTATTAGACAAGGCCATTCTGGCAGAAGCTAACTTGAACCGATATCAGAGTTCCGGAGATAGCCAAAAGAAGAGACAGAATTTCGACAATCGCCGATGAGCATTTGATGCCAGGAAGAAGACGAACATAGGCAGTTCAAGCAACTCAAGACAGGAAGGTGGCACTAGGCCGACATGTTCAAGTTGCGGGAAGCCACATTCTGGAGTTTGTCGTTGGGCGTCTGGAGCTTGTTTTGAATGTGGTGAGGTAGGTCATCGTGTGAAAGACTGTCCCAAGACAAATGTTAATGATGGCAAAAAAAATGGGAGTACTTCGGCTTTGTACAGAACAGCAACGTCGGCAAGGCACAGATGAGGCAGGGCAGAGTTTTTGCATTGGTACCAGGAGACACTCAGAATGCTGAGACAATAGTGGTATACTCCCAATTTGCTCTCAAGATGCATACATATTGATTGATTCGGGTTCTACACATTCATTTGTATCTGCTAAGTTTGCCGAGAAGTTAAATAGAGAACAAGAACCCCTTGATTATGTGTTATATGTGTCTACTCCATCTGGGAGAACTATGATTGTTGCATCCATTTATAGGGCGTGTGTTGTTGTGATTGAGGGTGTAGAATTATTAGTTGATTTGATTCCGTTAAGCATGACTCACTTTGATGTCATATTGGGAATGAACTAGTTAGTAGCGAATCACGCATCTATTAATTGTGTTTCGAAGAATGTCACACTGAAACCCCCAAACCAAGCCGAGGTTATTTTCCAGGGTAAAGGAGTAGTATCCCCACCTTACTTGATCTCATCTATGAAGGCCTATAAGTTAATCCAAAAAGGGTGTCAAGGATATTTGTGTAGCGTACTAAGTAGTTTGAATGGAAATGTAGAATTGGCCGACATCCCAATTGTTAATGAATTCTCCGACGTCTTCCCAAATGAATTGCCTGGCCACTTAGTCGATAGAGAAATAGAGTTTACTGTTGACGTTATGTCGGGGACCCAGCCTATCTCCAAAACACCTTATAAAATGGCTCCAACCGAGCTTAAGGAGTTAAAGCTGCAGTTACAAGAGTTGTTAGATAAGGGCTTTATTAGGCCGAGCACTTCATCTTGGGGAGCACTAGTCCTATTTGTTAAGAAAAAGGATGGTACACTTCGTCTTTGTATTGATTACCGAGAACTGAACAAGGTGACCATTAAGAACAAGCATCCATTGCCGAGGATTGATATCTGCTTGATCAATTACAAGGAGCGCAAGTCTTTTCAAAAATTGATCTCAGGTCGGGCTACCATCAGTTGAAGGTTAAGGCAGAGGATGTTGAGAAAACTGCTTTTCGAACAAGATCTGGCCACTACGAATTTTTGGTGATGCCTTTTGGAGTGACTAATGCTCCCGCAACATTCATGAACTTGATGAACAGAGTCTTTAAGCCATACTTAGATGAGTTTGTAGTTGTTTTTATCGACGATATATTGATCTATTCTAAGAGTGAAATTGAGCATGAGAATCATTTGAGACTTACCTTGCAAGTTTTGAGAGACCGGAAATTGTATGCTAAGTTCAACAAGTGTGAGTTTCGGCTTTCCAGCATTTCATTCTTGGGGCATGTGATTAATGAAGAGGGTATCTCAGTTGATCCCAGTAAGATTGAAGCTATTGTGAATTGGCCGACGCCAACCAACGTGTCCGAGGTTCGTAGCTTTCTAGGTTTGGCAGATTATTACAGAAAGTTCGTGAAGGATTTCTCAAGGATTACAATTCCATTGACACAATTGACTAAGAAGGGAGCGGCATATGAATGGACCGAGGATAGAGAGTCAGTTTTCCAAGAGCTAAAGACGAGGTTAGTCACAGCGCCAGTTCTTGTCCTACCGTCAAATAATGAGGAGTTTCAAATTTACAGTGATGCATCGCATAAAGGTTTGGGTTGTGTGTTAATGCAAGGGGGTAAGGTTATAGCATATGCATCTCGCCAGTTGAAACCCTATAAAAAAAATTACCCTACCCATGATCTAGAACTAGCTGCTGTAGTTTTTGCTTTGAAGATTTGGCGTCATTACTTGTATGGAGCTTCTTGTCAAGTTTTCACAGATCACAAGAGTTTAAAGTACTTGTTCACCCAGAAGGAATTAAATATGAGGCAGAGAAGATGGCTTCAATTATTGAAGGATTACGACATGCAGATTCAATATCATCCGGTAAAGCAAACTCAGTGGCCGACGCGTTGAGCAGGAAGTTGGTTGGGAATTCAGCTTGCTTGCCAATGATTTCAGTGGAGCCGACCATCATTGAGGAAGTGAAAACCAGACAAATAGAAGATAGGTTCTTCAGGAAGGTGATCGATGAGATTGTCACTAAGCCGAGGACAGGGTATACCATTGAGAATCAGGTACTTAAGTTTGAAAGAAGGGTGTGCGTGGCCGACGTCCCAGAGTTGAAAAGGAAAATTTTACAGGAAGCCCATGGTTCCAGATTTGCCGTTCATCCAGGAAATACCAAGATGTACCAGGACGTGAAGCAGACTTTTTGGTGGCCAAATATGAAAAGAGAGATAGCCGAGTTCGTATCCTAGTGTCTATATTGTCAACAAGTGAAAGCCGAACATCAGAGACCGACAGGACTTCTCCAACCTTTGTCAATTCCAGAGTGGAAATGGGAACACATCTTCATGGATTTTGTTGTCGAGTTACCAAGGTCACAAAAAGGTAGGGATGCGGTTTGGGTTATAGTTGACAGATTAACTAAGTCAGCACGCTTCTTGCCCGTTCAGACTACTTTCAATGCTGACCGACTTGCTATGTTGTATATGAACGAGATTGTTAGGCTTCACGGAGTGCCGATGTCCATTGTTTCAGATCGAGATCCGAAGTTCGTTTCCAGATTTTGGTAGAGTCTACAAAGGGCTTTGGGGACCGAGTTGAGGTTTAGCACAGCTTTTCATCCCCAGACCGATGGGCAGACAGAGAGAACAAATCAGACACTTGAGGATATGCTCAGACTATGTGTGTTAGACTTCAAGGGAAGTTGGGAAGTGCATCTACCATTAGTAGAATTTGCCTACAACAACAGCTATCAAGCCAGCATTGGCATGGCGCCATATGAAGCTTTATATGGGAGGAAGTGCAGATCGCCGATATGTTAGACCGAGGTAGGAGACAAAGCTTTGATTGGTCCCGAGCTAGTTCAAGTTACAACCGAGAAGATTAAGCTCATTCGACAAAGGATCAAAACTGCTCAGAGTCGACAGAAGAGCTATGCCGACCAGAGAAGAAGAGAGTTGGAATTTGAAGTTGGGGATCATGTATTCCTGAAAGTTTCGCCGATGAAAGGAGTTTCAAGATTTGGAAAGAAAGGTAAATTAGCACCTCGCTACATCGGGCTGTTCGAAATTCTCGAGAAAGTTAATTCCGTCGCTTATAGACTTGCTTTGCCGCTGGAGTTAAGCCAAGTCCATAATGTGTTTCATATTTCGATGTTGAGAAAACATGTTCGGGATCCACTGCACGTGATTGATCATTTTGGGATTGTGGTTAGTAAAGATTTAGGCTACGAAGAGAGGCCGATACGGATTCTTGATAGTGTAACAACCCTCGTACTGATTATCGATAACCTACTGAATTACGTACTGATTACTGTTAAACTGAACTGATGATGACTGATAATTGGATTAACTGAAGTACTGAATGAACTGATTGAAATCGAAACTGAAATTGAATAAGTTATCTATTGAATTGCATATTGCATCTGTTTGATTGATTGAATATCTGTTTGAATTCATACGTTTGAACTATTAATTGAAGGCCTTATCGGCGGCCGAATTAGGAACCGTTTAGTGTTTTGGAATCAGTAGAATATTTGTGATTTAATGGTATATTTATCTGAAAATTGATTAGGAGTGATTAAACTAGATTAAATATTGATTTTGGGAGGTTGGACTTATTTACCAAATTGCCACCTATAGTGGACATTTATGGATTATTATATTAGGGACTTGAATTACACTTGAACCAACTTATTTCCTCAGCCATTTTCTTGTACCCAACCGACCATAGTAGAGAGAGGGAGAGAGTTGAGTTCATCTTAGTGATTTGCTAGAAGAACTTGAAGATTTGAGGCATAGATTGCTAGATTGAGCTTTCAACCTTGTAATTGAGACTTAGGTAAGTGTATTCATCTCCATCTTGTTGTCTTTGAGCCTCATTTTGCATGGTTCATGCCCAATTAGAGAGCTAGGCCATGAATTTGCTCATACATGTTGAATTGAAGCCTAGTTGTTGCATG
The DNA here is from genome assembly GCA_036172215.1 of Camellia granthamiana. Classification (NCBI taxonomy): domain Eukaryota; kingdom Viridiplantae; phylum Streptophyta; class Magnoliopsida; order Ericales; family Theaceae; genus Camellia; species Camellia granthamiana. Next base: position 61,751,357 of record CM069916.1, on the reverse strand, counting down.
CATGTTGAATTTAGTGAGTTTGGAGTTGGTCTCATGGTCAAATGCCACATGCATGTTCATAATCATGTTTAAATCCATGTTTTCATCTTGTTTTGAAAAGATTGAGCTCTTTGGAGCAAGAGTTGAAGCTTTGAAATGGTTTTAACCCATGCATGTCATGTTTGAATGTTGTTCATGCATGTTCTTGAAAATTAGTTTGAAATTGAATTTAATTGAAACACCCTTGGGCCTTGATTTCTTAAATTGAGCTTTAAAACGTGTTATTCTATGTGTTTGAAAGAGTTTTCCAGAAAATGGGCCCAAGAGGATCGAGTTGGGAGCATCAAACTTGAGTTTTGGACTTGGAACACAAACCTGGATTTTCCAGATTTTTGATGTCCGCTCGAGCGGGGGTAGTGCCGCTCGAGCGGGGAATTCATGCTCCCAGCATTTTCTTCGATTTGTTCTTCAGTACGCTCGAGCGGAGTGTTTCACGCTCGAGCGGAGAAATCGAGCATCCAGCATCTTGCACCATTCTTCAGTCCGCTCGAGCGGGGGAATGTACGCTCGAGCGGGGACCTTTGTTTGCTTGTGCGCTCGAGCGGGGAAACCTGAGCTCGAGCGGAGGCCTTGTTTCACTGAAAATTCTGCAAATGTTTTCTAAGTGTATTTTCACATCCTCATCCCATCCTAGGCATTCTTAGGCCTAGTTTAAGGCATCTTAATGAGGATATAGATGTAGAACACACCGAGGCATAATAGGAAGTTAATTATTGTACTTCCCCAACTGTTAAACTTAGAGTGTGTTCATCTTGTTTACTGTTTAGGGTTGGCTTTCGGGGACGCGCTCTAGCTGCTATTAGCCCAATCTCTGTGAGTAACAGATTGTGTAAGATATGTTCAAAATGGCTATCTTTTGAATACTGAACAGACCTGTTTACTGAACTGATATTGTTTATTGAATGAATGTATGTCCTGTATTGTGAACTGTACTGTGGCATCCTTAGCACTTATTGATTACTGATATTGTTACAGAGCTCTGTCGGTTTCCTTGTGGAACCATACTGTTTATTGATCGATGGCCATCACTACTGTTGGGTCTGTTAAGACCCGGTCCTTCTGGACCTACTGTTTATAGGCTATTGGATGTACCACATATGACTGATTGACTGAAATACTGAAAGACTGAAATACTGTTTAATGAACTGTTTTCATTATTGTAAGGACATTCATTCATAACCTCTTTACACTTATTGTTATTCACTGGGCTTTAGCTCACTGTTTATATATATATGTAGGTTCTCAGCAGCCAGACCGGAGCTAGGAGCGTGGGTTAGTCCCCAGTTTTGTCAAGCCAGCCTATGTGCCTCACTGCGAGGTTCCGAGACGCCATGCTATGGCTTGGGGTGTTTTTGTGTCCCCTACCTGTCTCTTGACTGTTTTGTTTATTGTATAAACTGTTTACTGTTTGACCGTACTGTTATCGGGGGATTAAGTCCCCGTACTGAATGGTTGTATATGATTGTATAGACTGTACTGTTTTGACTGTATGAATGCATGAAAAATGTTTTTGGTATACAGATTGTCACAGCTCAATGGACACTATTTATTTACTGTATTGGCTTCCGCCAGGCCCTGTACTCTGTTTTACTGTATTACTGTTCAGCAGGCCTTCGGTAATCTCGGATTACTGGCCAGTTACGGTGCTAAACCCATAGGGCCGGGTTTGGGTCGTGACAGATAGGCAAGTGAAACGGTTGAGGAACAAATCGATATCGATGGTGAAAATCGAATGAAAGGAGCATTACGGCAAGGATGCTACATGGGAGATGAAAGTCCGATATCCGGAATTGTTTTCGGGTCAAGGTAACTCAAGTTTGGGGACCAAACTTCTTTAAGAGGGGTAGGATGTAACAACCCTCACTTCATCCTAGTCATGCTCTCATGCATTTATATGATTTTGTCTTGTTAAGCTTGCATTTCAAATCTTGTCTTTGTTTTGCTTAAGTGTTACTGCATGCCTTGTTCCTTGCTTGGTGTGAGTTTAGCCGAGGTCATCCTAAGCCTGGGTCGCACCTTTGAATCTCTTATACCTAGGACTATCTTGGAATCTTTTGGTTAACCTCCACTCGCACCTTGGCATATTGGCCGAGATGTCACTATCTAGGCCGAGGTGTTCATCACCAAGGCCGAGATGTGTATTATCTAGGCCGAGATGTTACCCTTGCACCTAGTGATCATGTCCCTGGATTGGTATGACCTAGACCGAGGTGTGGCACATCTAGGTCGAGGTGTGGCACAGCTAAGTCAAGTGTTGTCCTTCCTAGCCGAGATCATTGAGACCTTACTTGTCGAAGCCTTGTCCTTAGCCGAGATCATTACCTGCCGGAGTGCCCATGCCATCTTGCTTGTTGAACACACTTTGTCATAGTCTTGTCTTTTCACTCAGTCACCTTTTTGAGAAGAGTCAACCAGCTGATGCCACGTGTCCCAGCCGAGGGTTAAGTCAGTGAGCTGTTGAGGAACACATCATTTTGTATCATATCTTTGTCTTTTAGAGAGAGAGGCTCTAGGAAGAAGAAGGAGGAGTTCTTAGAAAGGGAATAGATTTCCAAGCTTGATCTTCACACCTTGAGCCGTTAGATTCGTGTCTTGAGGTTAGAATCTTGATCTACTCTTGTTGTTCTTATTGTTCATCTAGCTGCATTGCATGATCGAGCACGATTTGTGAGCCATGCATTGATTTAAAGTTTGGTTTTGGAAAGAGAAAGTGACATTTATGTGTTCTTGAATAAAAGCCTTGTTTGATCCGAAAGCTCGCATCAAGATTCATGTCTTTGTGTTTGTCTTCATAAGGTCTTCAAGTATGGGTACCCAGGTCCATGTTTTCGAACTCATCTCATGAAATCCCAGATTTCGTAATAACAAGTTGTGATTGAACATTCATGTTTTTCATTTTTTTCAGCAGAGGGAAACCCAGATTTTCCCGACTTCATTTTCTTGAATGTGGTCATCGAGACCACACCTCGGCAAGGAGGTGTGGGACCTCGGCCAAGACCTGGTTGGTACCCATTATGTTTTCCCGAGATGAGAAACAGTATTTTGTTTTGTTCCGACTTAGTTTTGAAGGAATGCCGAGATCATTTGCATTCATATAAAGCTTGTTTGAGAGTGCATTCAATAGACTTTGCCATGTGTTTGTAGGACTTGGACTCTTGCTTTGACCCCGACGTTTGAAGAACTATGTGAGTAGTATTTTTAATAAAGTTATGTTATAAAGTTTTTATAAAGCCTTGCTTCATTTTGAAAAAGTATTTGTTAAGCATGAATGACTATCTCTATTTTGGGTATCAAGTATTAGCTTTGGTTTTGATAACATTCTTGACAAGTCCGTACGTGCTAAGGGACTATAAGCATTTGTAGTACAAGTCCGTACGTGCTAAGGGACTATAAGCATTTGTAGCACAAGTCCGTATGTGCTAAGGGACTATAAGCATTTGTAGCACAAGTCCGTACGTGCTAAGGGACTCTAAGCATTTGTAGCACAAGTCCATACATGCTAGGGGACTCTAAACTTTTGTAGTACCCTTGATTATGTCATCCCTTGTATTATTGATGCTAGTAAGCATCACTTGAGACTTGAAAGATTTTTAGATGAACTTGATTTGTTCTTTGATTTCGTGCAAGATATGATGTGCTTTGGTTTGATAAAGATTTCGGATATCATTCATGCAAACCCCTTTATTGATTATATCATTCACTGAGTATCCAAGCTCACCCTCTCTCTATATATGTAAGTGATGAGCAGGACAGCGGTGACACCTAGATGCGTTTGGCATGATGCTTTGGATTCATACTTTTGATAGCATCTTGAAGACTATGCTTCTTGGCTTATGATTCATTGTATTTTGCATATGTCGGCTTGAGAAGCCTTTTGATCAAGATGTATTATGTACTTATTCATTTGTATTCAAGTTGTGAGACTTCGATATGATATATGTCATTTCATTTGATTTATGCACAGCTCTTATGGACTAATTAGAATTAAATTATTGCTTCCGCACATGTAAGCCCCATATGTATACTCTGTTTGTGTGTGAATCTTTGTAAGTTGGCCTTTAGTAATCTCGGATTACTGGCCATCATGGCACCATTCTACTAGGGGCGGAATGGGGTCGTGACAATAAATCTCTAATATTACTTTAACTAAAATCCGATCCCACACATAGGTCTCAAGATTGTGCATCATAGTTACGATTCAACCTTTTTGATTGTAAAAATAATAGTACAAGATAAAACTACAAACGAGTTGAGTCGAACTTTTAAGTGTTATTTATTAAGAATTAGTCAAGCTCAAATCGAATTTAAATAATTGAGCTCGAGTTTGGCTTGTCAAATATTTGGTAGACTCGAGCTCGCTCGATTACATAAACAAGCCGAGTTCGAACTCGAACTTGAGCTTGAAAAAAAAAAAGAAGCAAACTTAAATTAATTTACTTATTAAGATTAAAAAAAAAAAAAAAAACTATGAGCAAGATATACAATAATGCTTATATTAATAATAAAGTTCATCAATCAAATATGTAAATTTACACAAATACCAAATACAAATAAAAAAATAAAATTAATTTGATATATTATTAAAAATAAATATTAATTTATTTTTTTTATGCTCACGACTCTTATCGAGACGAGTTTGGAGCTACCCAACCTCGGCTTGATTAATAAATGAGCTTAAAAATTGAGTTTGACCTTGTTCATCTACTTAATGAGCCGAGCTCGAACTGTTCGCGAACAACTAAGTTTGTTTGCATTCCTAAGAGCACTTGGCAGACTTGGTCAATGTTTCGCAATGTTATAATATCACACCTATTTATATATTTAAACATACACTCATATATATCATTACAAGAAAATACGCTTTTGGCGACTAAATTTTTAGTCGCCAAAAGTCTTTTTTAGTCGCCAAATGTCGAATTTTCAGTTTCCCCGACTAAAAATTTTGGTCGCCGGTGTTGTCGCCTATACGTGGTCGCGCATACCTTTGGCGACTAAAAAACTGTTGGTCGCCAATAGATAGGGCTTCAGCGACTACAGAATTTGTCGCCATTGCTCAATTCCATTTTTGGAAATTATACCTTTGGCGACTAAACTGTTAGTCGCCAATAGTTAATTTTTATTTTATTATTTATACATTTCCCGACCACATCTTTCGTCGCCAATAGCCTAGCTTTGGGCGACCAGTGACTTTAGTCGCTGAAAGCATTTTTAGAAAAAAAAAAAATTTCCCTCTGCTGCTACCAAGTTTTGAACCCATGACCACCAACTTTTCAACATTCTCAACCTTTACCCACAGTCTCTGCCCATTACGCCACTAGAACCTCACGCGAATATTAATGCAACATATATTATTTATATACTATATTCGGCGGTATTAATACAAAACTATATATATATATAAATAATTATTTTTATTTAATGTATTTTATGTAAAAAATAAAGTATTTACTAAAAAAAAATATGAGAGCACTTTTGGCGACTAAATGTGAATTTTAGTCGCCAATTCTATGCCTTTTGGCTACTAAATGCTGCTTTGTCGCTAAAAACATTAATTTCCGCCCAAAAAAACTACTTCCGGCGACTAAACTTATTTTTCGTCGCCAAAACCTCAACTTTTGCCGACAAAACTCAGTTTTAGTCGCCAAATTGTTCACGTTTAGCTACAAAAAATTTGTTTGTCGGTAAAACACCTATATTCGGCGACTAAAGTATTTTTTAGTCGCCAAAGGTTTTGGCTACTAAATGCTTTTAGTCGCCAAAAACCGTGCCTTTTAGCTACTAAAATTTTTGTAGTCGCTGAAAGCCCTATATTGGGCGACTAAACTGCCCTTTAGTCGCTAAAAGTGCTCTATTCGGCGACTAAACTCCTTTAGTCGGCAAAAGTCATGATCATTGGCGACTAAATCAATTTTAGTCGCCATTTGTGCAACTTTCAGCGACGAAAATCAATTTTTTAGTCCCCATTGGTGCTTTTTGTTGTAGTGTATATATATATATATATTTGAACAGATGAAATAACAAGAGAGCCAAAAGGCCTAGCAAACCCAAGTATGTGAATTCAACGTATATATGTATACGGTTCTCACATACTCTCTATGAATATGTGAGATTGTAAATGAGTGTTATCAGCTGGCGCTCCTCAATTATATAAAATTGCAATTTTATATCTATTTTAAAATTATTTTTAATTCTTAAGTATTCCCATAAAACAAAATCCATACAATTTATCAGTTTAATTTTTTTATTTTTCTGAAATTTTATCTTATAAATTCTATATTATTTTTCTCTCACTTTATCCCTTCTTCTTTTCTTTTTTTTCTTTTCTTTTCTTTTCTTTTCTTTTTTTCATGTGTGTGTCTTGGTGTGATTTTGATCTCATTTTTAAAGTAGCAAATCAAATTAATAATAAAAAACAAGAAAAAAATTAATCTGTTAAATTGAACATATTAGTATATAAATTTAGGGAAAGACTATGGTAAATGCACCTTATCACTAAAGAACAAAATAATATAATTTCATACTTTCTTAATCATAACTTTAAAAAAGAAAAAGAAAAAGTTATAATCAAATACCACATAAGGTATAATCAAAGATCTTATGAGTTATAATTAAAATAATGTTAGAGAAAAAAACTGACCATAACGAAAGATACAACTAATATAACTAGAGGTCCATATAATACACTCCTTTCAAAGAAGGTGTGTAGTAGAATTTCCCATAAATTTAACGTTATGCTTGTTTTAGTCATTTCACTACCAAATGAAAATAAGGTTACTTCGAATGTGATAAATCTTTGTAAAGCTTCTACTCGGCCTCGTTTGGCAAGTTAACATTTTAGTCAATAAGTTATTAAAAAAATCAAAAAGCCTATAACTTATATCAAAAAGTCAAAGATTTCATTCTCTCTACTTTTTGCACATCTTTTCGTAAAAAGTCAAAAAGTCACCCCAAACATATTATTTTTTTTACCTCATATTTTAGCCAAAGAGTAAAAAAGTTACTAAAATAGCCTGTTTCCAAACGAGGCAATGTTACCTTCTTTTTGGCTCCATCATTTTAAAATAAGGATGTAACTCCTCTCTAATTCACAAAGTGATTAGATGGTGTTATTTAGGTCTGAGGGTCTATCATGAATCCTACGTCGATAATTTAAGTAGTTTATTATTTTAAATCATAATGTATAGATTATTTGTGGAAAGAATTAGATCGACGAGATAACTTTAGCCACGTTTGCTTATGGTATTTAGTTGAAAAAAATTGAACAACATATTAATTCAAAATTAAACCATTCATTTTTTGGAAGGTAAATATAATAAACTAACATATCAGTTATCAGATTAAATTAGTTTTTTTTATAAATAATATATACATTATGATTTTAAAAAAAATAATTTAAATTATCAAAATAACACTCATAATAAATCTAACAAACTTAAACAACATCGTCCAATCCACGCTTTATGGACTATCGAAGAGCCGCCCCCTTTACATAATATGACTTTGTTTTTTAAAGACACCAATACAAAATAAGAAAAGTCAAAAGACCTAAAAATTAAACAAAATCACACCCTAATCATTTTCCCCCTAATTGTGGGTACGTGTAACTTATAAAATGTACTTTTGTCATTTATTATTATTATTATTATTATTATTATTTGAAATTACAAAACTACCTGTTCATTGAAGTTAGACTTGCAAACCACGTTAAACTCCAGTCAACGCCTTGCCATTTGTCAACCTTCACCATCCAAAGACTTCACACTTGGCAAGTTGGCAATAAATATGAATACCTTGTTAACCAATTGGAGCTATAAATCACCATTACAATAATAATGAAAATAAGAATGATAGTAACATTTTAAAATTATAAATTACTTTAATGATAATGTATAGCTAAAATAATCCTACGATATAGCTATCAAAAATTGTAATCAAATAAGAACCAATCCCATGTTAGGACTCTGTTGACCAAGCATGTTGGAAGAATACTATAGCCATAACAAGTTTGATTAGTTGTCAAAAATAATGCATTTTACAGTTTGAATCATCTTGTTGATGTATGATTGTGCGAACTATTTAGAATATAAAAACAGGAAAATAACATACTTAGTTGATGAAAACTCATGTAACTTGTTAGTAAATCAAGGATTCGAGCTCCTTTCCTCAAGTAGAACTACTAATATACCAAAAAATTATAAAAATGGGTCAAGTACTTAAAAATTAAGGGTAAATTACACTTATCTGTCCTGAGATTTCTGATAATTATAGGGATCTTCCCTAAGATTTTGAAAATTAGATTGGCCTCCCTTACTTAGCTAACAATATACAAATACTCTCATTCTATTAACTTTTTCTTAGACACGTTAATTTTGCAATGAAACACCCAAAATATCCTCTATTTGCTCTTTTTATTATATTTTTTCATCCACCAACCATTAATTATTGCCCCTCCAAATTTGCAGCTATCCTAGCCACTGCTTCCTACTTGTAGTTTAATTCCTAAAGTGAAATTAACGTGTTGATTTTTTTTAATGTATTTTTATGATAATGTTAAGTCTTTTTTTATCAAAATGTTACTCAATAATTTGAAATATGATATAATCTATTATAATTAAGTAACATTTTCATAAAAAAAATAAAATAAAATAGGTGATGCTTATTTAAATAATATCTGATTATAAATTATCATTAGAGAATTAGAAAATTAGTTAATATTTGCTACAAATTTTTGTAATATTTATTTTTTAAAAAATACATAATAAAATGGGTGATACTTATGCAAATTATGATACTTATGGTACTAATTATCACAAATGTCATAACTAAAAAAGTAATTAGTCATAATCAAACACAACATAAGGTATAATTAAAGATATTTTCAATCATAACCAAAATAATAATCATAATAGATAACCAACACTATAATAAGTCATAACCAAATCATCACTAACACTAAAATAAATCATAACCAAAAACTATAAACGTCATAACTTGGGCATATGGTACACACCCCAAAATGGTGTGCACATTATATATTTTTCCTAATAAAATACATACAATATACACATTTTTCATATTTTTTTTACTGTTTTCATATATATATTAGCAAAATTCTAACAGTCCACAAAATATGAGCATACAACTTCTTTCACCCCCACAATAAAAATTTGATCAATTCCATTCCTATATTTTGATTTCTCATTCATTTTATTGAGATTCATCATTCTAAATTTTTTATTTCTTTATTCAATAAAAAATTCATGCTCTATCAAGAACACTAAACCCAAATGGGTTTGATTTCAACATCACTATTCAACCTACCATAAAATTAAATCATGTTAATTCTTCATTTTTGGTATCAATTGGTTTAGATACATAAATTGATTGATAAAATTACCACCGTCACTACACCATTTTTGGTATAACAATACAATTACCACCACCACCACCACACCATTTTATTATGTATTTTTTGATAAATATTATAATTTTTTGTAGCAAATGTTATCTAATTTTCTGATAGTGTGATGATAATTTATTATTTGATATTGTTTGTTATAATAATTGTGATACAATTATGTACTTTTATGGTAGTATTATTTTTTTTTTATCAAAATGTTACTAAATCATAATAGATTATATCATATTCTAAATTATTGAGTAATATTTCGATAAAAAAAAGGTATAACATTATCATAAAAATACATATTTGTATAATCAATTTTTTTAAAACACAATAATTTCACTTTAGAAATTGATTTACAGGTAAGGAGCAGTGACTAGGATAGCTACAAAGTGGGAGGAGAAATAGGTAAAGGTTGGTGAACGAAAAGAGATAAGAAAAGAGCAAATAGGGGGTATTTTTGACATTTTATTGCAAAAATTAACGGTGTGTAGGGAAAAGTTGACAGAATGGAGGTATTTGTATATTGTAAGCTAAAGTAAGAAAAGTCAGTGTAATTTTCAAAACCTCAGGAGAGGTTTCTATAATTGTCAAAAATCTCAAAGGAGATAAGTATAATTTACCCAGTAAATATCAAAATTTACCTGCATAATTTTTACAGAGAATGAGAGTTGAGGCTTCTAAAATTTTCCTAAATAAAAAACTAATGTCATATTTGTTTTGATAGAAAATTTGCAAGAAAACGTTTCTGCATTATTTGGTATTTAGTATGACAAAAAACAAAAACTAAATGTTTACATAAAAATAAAAATAAAAAATAAAAAACTATTTAAATGAGAAATGTTTTTCAAACCAAATTCTTACTCACACCACAACCATTGTTACCACTACTATTGCCACCACCATTACCTCTACCACTATCACGGCCATCACGACCACCCTGCCACTACCATTATTGTCACCATTACTACCACCATTATCACCACCATTGCAGTCACCGCTACCACTATTAGTTGGATTATCTATTGTCTTTTAATCACATAATAAAAATGTGTTAATGTTTCATTGTTTGTTTAGAGTACACACGAATAATAACACATGATACTCAAGGTCCTAATAATTACCCTTTCATTGTTGAACATCTTGCAGTTCTGTTCAAATAGTTGTAGTCTTAATTTCAGTTTCATAAAATAGGCCCATATAGAATTACTGGGCACGTTTTTTAGATTATAACAAGGTGGTGTAAATTTAGCTCAGAGAAAAACACTTGTATATCATCCAACTTTAAAGTTATGATAACAGTTTTTTTTTTTTTTTTGGGGTACAAAGTTATGACAACAGTTTAAGATACAGAAATCACTGCCAAACATCTTAGGCATTTGCATGTTAAATGAGTGCTTCTTTTTTTTTTTTTTTTTTTTTTTTTTTTTTTTTTTGTGTGTGTGTGTGTGTGTTTAATGAAACCCATACCATACTACGTATAAACCCCAAATACATATATTATCCCAACAAGACACACCCGTCGAGTAAATCTGATCCAAAGTTTATGTGCGAGAGTAGTGACTTGAATTTGAACTTTGAGCAAGGAGACCAAGGCCTCTATCGCACTCACCACTTCAGTAAATTTTAAAAATTTTGAGTCATTCTATAACCCTCATTTTGCCTTAGTCATATTCATGAGAATTTACATGATTTTGGTTTGTTAAGCTTGCATCTTGTGAACTTTAATATTTTGTTGTTAAGCTTGCATCTTGTGAACTTTAATATTTTGTCTAAGTATGGGGGCATGTCGTGTTTTGTGTTATTGTGTTTTGTCTAAGTATAAGATCCATGCTTTGTTCCTTACTTTGTGTGTTGAACCTAGGCCATTTATCTTTGCTACCTCACACCTAGGATCATCTTGGAACCATCTTTGTTGACCTCTACCTTCACTCTTGCACCTTGGCCAAGGTGTGCATCACCTAGGCATTCGAGATCTTTGATCCTTGAACCTTGCAGCCTTGTTGTACACCTTAGCCAACACTTAGCAATCTTGTTCCTTGACTTGTACAACCCAGGCCGAGGTGTGTCACACCTAGGCCAAGTGTTACCTCTTCTTAACCGAGATCAGGAAAACTTCACTTATCTTTTGCTTGTCCGAAGCCTATGTTTTGATCCAGGACCCTTGCCTTGTTAGAGTGCCCATGCCACCTTACTTGTTATACACGCTTTGACCTACTATTGTCTTTTCATTCTTGCACCTTTTGAGGAGATTAATCAGATAATGCCACGTGTCAGTTAGCAGTTGGGAAACCCATATCATTTGCCATATTCTTGTCTTGAAGAGAGAGAAGCTCTAGGGAGAAGAAGAAATTCTTAAAATGAGAGAACTAGATTTCCAAGCTTGATTTGCAAACCTTGAACCATTTGGTTTGTGTTTTGAGGTTAGATTATTGATCTACTTTTGTTGTTTTTTATATTAATCTAATCACATTGCATGATCTAGCATGATTCCTGAGCCATGCATTGATTTAAAGTTTTGTTTTGGAGAGAGAAAGTGATGTTCTTGTGTTCTTAAAGGAAAGCTTTGTTTTGATCCAAAAATTTGTATCAAGTTCCATGTTTTTCTGTTTGTTTTCTTGAAATCTTCTAGTATGGGTACCCAGGCCCATGTTTTCGAACTCATATCATGAAATTTCAGATTTTAAATAAGAAATTATGATTTTAGCATTCATGTTCTTCATGTCCATGTTCTTCACGTTTTTCATGTTCTTTAGGAGGAAATCTAGATTTCCATACTTCACTTTCCTAAGTGTGGTCATCGAGACCCACTCGCGTCCAACTTCCACACCTAGGCCAAGTATTGCATTTCACTTTGGCCTATCTTGCATGATCACTTGCACCTTCGTATACCTTGCATGCACACCTAGGCTGACCAGTGCACACCTAGGCCGACCACAGTATACCTTTGCCAACACCTTGTAACATCTTGGGCAGGTAGCCCACATCTCGGCCAAGGAGACCACACCTCAGCCAAGACATCCTGAGTTCATCCAGCTAGGCCATTTCAGCCCAACTCATCTCTGTGCATCCATTCTAAGACTTGGTTTGTACCCAACATGCTTTTCGAAGAAAAAAAACATTGATTTAACTCCCAACACATATTTTGCTTTGTCTTGACTTGGTTTGGAAAGAAATGCCAGGTTCTATTTCACTCATTTGAAGCTTGTTTCAGGGTATAACCATCTTTGAGCATCTCTTCTTGCCTTCTTGAAGTGCATTCAATGGAATTACTATGTACTTGTTGGTCTAGGACCTTTGCCTTAATCCCCACGACCGAAGAACTATTGTGAGTTGTATTTTTAATAAAGTTATGTTATAATATTTTGATAAAAACTTTGCTTTATTTTGGAAAAGTCTTTGATCAAGCATGAATGATTATCCCCTAATTTTTGTATCAAGTATTATATTTGTTTTGATGACATTCTTGAAAAGTCCTTAGTGCTAGGAGACTTTAATGCAACTAGTAACTTTGTTTGAGTTATCTCCTTTACCACCGATGGATGGGCTTGTGTAATCGATTCTGGGTCGGTTATTCCTTTGTTTTGTCAATGAATGTCATCCTTTATATTATGTAGATGTTAGTAAACATCCCTCGAAGGCTTGAAAGCCTTTAATTGATGAACTCGATTCATCCTTTGATTTTTTTACAAGCTACGATATGTATTGCTTTGATAAAATTCGGATATCATTCATTCAAACCTTTATTACTTATATCATTCACTGAGTTTTCAGCTCACCCATCTCCCTTATATATATGTAAGTAATGAACAAGAAGGCGAGGTCACCTAAGCTTTATGTGTGGCACTATATACTTCTTATTATAATTAAACTATGTTTGACTCTTTGATTATCTTGATTGGGAACCTTCTTAGTCTATATTTGAGCCTTGGTTAAGGTATTACTATAGTAGTTGGGTGAGATTGAATCAAAAACTCCAAATTCGAATAGTTGTTATTGAGTAGTCTTCACTCTTTTATCATTTTCTCTCTCCACACTTTGAATCTTAATGTGTCTAGAACCATTGGAAAGCTTATTTCTGGGGCTTCAATTTGGACACAACAATGACCCTAAACAAAGTCCGGACGAGAGAGTTATACTCGTTTGAAATTTGCAAATCTGTACTGTGAGCATAGTGCGCTCGAGCGCAACTTTCAGTGCTCGAGCATACTACGCAGAATCAGGTCTTTACAAGTCACTTTTTGGGTCAAACCTCTTCATTTTTCACTCCCTTCTCTCTCTCCTTCCGCTATTTTTGCTTTCTCAAGCTTTTTAGTTTTGATTTCATCTATTTTTACACATCTTTGACCCCTAGTTCCATATACCAAAACATAGAGCATGACGAGGGCTTCCATTTAATCTTAACGGATCGTCGTTTCGCCGTTGGTGAATTTTCTAACTTGTTTCCTTCTTACTTCAGGAGGTAAAATCTATTTCTTAAACTCAATATGAGTTCGATAGTGTATTTGTGGTGTATTTTGAATATATAGATTCCATTGTTCTTGGATTAATTTTTTAGAAATTTGTTTTGTAAGTGAGGGTTTGTTCCAAATGGGATTGTTGAGCTATGGTTTAGCTACAAAAAGTTTATTTTCCACTTACAAAAAATGTATATGAGATTTTAAAAGTAAAAAGCCCTAATTTTGAGAAACCATAAAATGTTGATCTTTTGGAAAATTGTTGGATTATTAAATCAAAATGTAAAAAAGGGATTTCCAAATGTTTTTTTGAAAAAGGTTGTGATTATGAAATTGGAGTTGATATATGTTGAAATTAGCTATTTCTTACATTGAAATGGACTTTCAATAAGGAAGGGGATTATGCCCTAAAATGTAATTGTTGAGATTGTAAAAAGGAAATGGAATAAATGTTGAGTAATATGAAATTGAAATGAAGATTAATGATGATGGTGGAGTTAGATATGTATTATCACTCCCATTTGAGATTTTAAAAAAGTATATCTTTAATGAAATTTATTTATCTATTTAGAGATATCTGTTTTGGGTTATTGGTGGAGGATAAATATGATTGTTGTAGAAATTGCATGCAAACTAGGCAAACTGGACTGTTTATAAATCATGCATATCATGGAGCGTGTAATGGATTTTGAAATTTTAAAATGTATGTTTTTGAAAGAGGTTTTTGGAAATTCTCGCATTTTGTTTTGGAACATTTGCATTGTTTTGGAAAAACAATATTTTGAACCACATGTATTGTGCTATTTGGAAATGATAAATAGAATGGTAAATCTGGGAAAAGGTTGTTGCTACATCAATTAAGTTGGCCTATGTGTCCAGGGTGAAAGTCTTGAAAATTACATGTATACATGGGTGTTGATCCCACGGATAAAATTTTCGTGAAATGACAATGGTAGTGCTTGTATAGTCTACGTTTACATGGGTCTCGTTTGACGGTTTCCTGCGGACGAAATTTCTATGAAAGGTTGTATTAGTTTTGGAGATTAACCCATTTTATTTATTATCATTTTGGTTTTGGAAAGAAATGATTTTAAAATGGTCTTAGCAATGTAATTGCTATTGATTAACGATGTATTCGCATTGGAATTGGCAATGAAATTGCTAGTTGGTATTGAGATACCTGAATTGACTTGTGGAAATGGATTTTATATCAAACTAATGTATTGAACTTGAAAAACATTTTGAATAAATGAAAGGTTTTGAAGACTAGGAAGAAAGGGTTTTATTGAGAAAACAAGTGAATTTGAGAATGCATTTGGGCATATTACATATGTATGTATTGCATTCATGATCATTTGCACTGGTGGAATATATTTAGATTTTGAAATATTTCCTACTGGGCTTTATGCTTACCCTACATGGCTGAAAATGTTTTTCAAGTATGCTTATGTGGATGTGGACTGAGTCACTGAAGTTGTGTTCAAAATCGTGTAGGGTGGTTCTTTTATTTGTAGGTGCTGGGCCATTTATGTTACTGTTGGTCGTGTGCCATTCTTGTAAGGGTTACACCCTTTGTATATGATGTAAGCCTTTGGGCATTTTAATTTGATTATAACATCTTTCTATATTTTAGTTACAGAGCATTCATTCGACTTAGATATTGTATCTAAGAATGTATAAAATTGGAATAACACATGTACTGTGTGCCTACATTATATACATCTGCATGAGTGTTATTAGTTATCGTCTATCGTTGGGTGGTTTACTCACGTGGGCCGGACCTTGTGAATCCAGGGCTTGACAACTTGGTATCAAAGCTAATCGAGTTTGAAAACCTTGGGCTTGCGAGAAGTAGTTAGCCATAATGGGTTTATCATGCTCGGTGAGAACATTTGTATGTTGTGTTCTAAATGATAACATACTTATTGGTTGCATTTTATGTGAGCATGGTGTTGAGACTCATGGATGTTATTCGGTGTCTAGTTGACTAACTTGGAGATCTTATTAGAAACGCACTTGATTAACATTGTTTCTAATGAGAAATCTAAGCAAGTACTGGAACGAATGACTATCTTTGTAGACTTAGCATGATTACATGTTACGTGTTATGTGGTAGTTGGTATGCAAATTAATTGGAGCCTCAATGGGGTTGTTTGAGTAATTGTTATGTGATAGTGCTGTGTTAGTATTTTGGGAAAAAGTGCTAGTGTTATGTATCCTAAGTTGTGTGTTTCCCTTCTTATAGAAACATTTTGGATTGAGTAGTAGACTCGGAGTGAGCACCTCAGTGAGTGCTATACTAGTGATATGTTTGTGTATTAGCATAAGTTGTGAGTTGGTGTTGGTTTGTCTTTAATGACAGTTAGTATGTCTTTAAGGGACAGTGGTGTTTTAAGTCCTTTGTGCTTGGTGGTTGGATGGAGTTGTTATACTCATTTAAGTGATGTTGTTAGGTTTGGTGTGGGTTGTTAGTCCATGGACTAGTATGTGTTGGAATTAGTTTTGACCTTGAGTGGTCAGAGGCGTGAGGTGTGTTCCCCAATTGAGTGAATTGTTTTAAGTCTTGTAACCTGTGGAAGGGGTGTTAGTAGTGTCAGAGTTTTTAGAACACGAAGAGTTGGGATTGCCCTTGTAGATGTGGGTAATATTGGTGTATACCTACAAGAATTTGACTTTAATGTTGGACCTAAAGCTAATCTAGTTCATTTTTCACAAGCCATGAATGGAATCAATTCCATTTTATGGTATGATGCCATGAAAGAAGAGATAAAATCAATGGCTACAAACAAAGTATGAGATCTTAGTGAATTACCAAAAGAAGCTAAGACCATTGGATGTAAATGGGTCTATAAGACCAAACGGGGTTCTACTGGTAACATTAAACAATATAAGGCCAGACTTGTAGACAAAGGTTTTACTCAAAAGGAAGGGAATTGATTACCATGAGACCTTCTCTTTAATTTCTAAGAATGACTCATTTCGAATAATCATGACCTTAGTAGCTCATTTTGATTTAGAGCTACACCAAATGGATGTGAAAATGACTTTTCTTAATGGGAATCTTGAAGAAGAGGTATACATGGTTCAGCCTGAGGGATTTTCTTCAATGGATAATCACTTGGTTTGTAAGTTCAAGAAATTTATATATGGTATTTAAAATTTCACAATATTTGTTGCTTCATTCAGGTTTATGAAGAATATTGTTGATAATAATATATACCTTAAAGTTAGTGGAAGTAAATACATATTCTTAATCCTGTATATAGATGACATTTTATTTGCAAGTAGTGATTTGGGTTTGCTACATGAAACAAAAGTATTTCTTTCTAAAATTTTTGAAATAAAGAATATGGATGAAACCTTATATGTCTTTGGTATAAAGATTCACAGAGATAGATCCTGTAGAATATTAGGACTATCTCAAAAGGCCTACACGTAAAAGGTTTTGGAAAGATTTAACATGAAGTCTTGTTTACCTTCTGTAGCACCTATTGTCAAAGGAGACAAATTTAGTCTAAGTCAATCACCACAAAATGATTTGGAGAAAAAGCAGATAAAAAACATACCTTATGCATTTGCAATAGGTAGTCTTATGTATGTCAGGTCTGTACAAGATCTAATATTGGGTTTGTGGTAGGAATGTTAGGCAGATATCAAAATAATCCAGACCTTGAACACTAGAAAGCTGCTAACAAGTTATAAGGTATTCACAAGGAACTAAGGACTATAAGCTTACTTACAAGCATGCGGATTCACTAGAGGTGATTGGATATTCAAATTTAGATTTTGTTGGATGTTCAGACACTAGAAAGTCTACTTTAGGATATATTTTGCTTCTTGCTGGAGGAACTGTATCTTGGAGAAGCATCAAGCAATCCACAACTGATTTGTCGACTATGTAAACGAAATTTGTTACATGCTATTGTAGTTCGACTTTTCGTGCTTCTTTCGGATACGACTAGCCCTACAGTTCGAACTCCTGTGGTTCTAAATTTGATCTCTCATGTAACGACCCCAAAATGCATATAAGAAATGATCTCTATTTAGTTATAGGTTAATGTGCTTTAATTTAATTATATCTGTTTGAATTGAGGAATTATCTGTTAAGTCACGACCTTGAACTGAAATTGCCGACTTTTAAGGGTTCAGAAACCGAAATTGAGTACATGGGTATGCTAATGGGAATTTTTAGAGCTACTTGGGAAAGTTAATTGAAAATTTATTTCATCTGATTCGTTAAGGTGTGTTTGGGTGGTAAACTTTGCACTGCAAATTGAAGGCCTTAGAGGCTTCAAAAACCAGAACGGAGTACATAGTTATGATCAATATGATTTTTAGAGTCATCTGGGAAGTTTAATTGAAATTTGATCTCGTTCGATTCGTAAAGGTGCGTTTGGCTCTCCCTAATTGTGATAAGCTTATGTATGTATGTATGTATGTATATATATATGAGTTGAAGTCATCACTTTTTTGCCCAAAAATATATAAAGTAGAGGGAGAGAACCAAGAGAGAGAAGGCTTCTCTAAGAGAGAGAGCTCAACATTCATGGGATTTGAAGACAAATTAAAGAGATTTAAGAGAAAGGAAGAAGATCAACCATGAAAGCTTGGGAAAATTGAAGAGAGTTAAGGGAAAAGCAGAGATTGAACTAACTTATGGAAATCTATCTTGAATCCTTGTGATTGATTCATTTATTTCATGAAATTATAATGAGATTAGAAGATTTGAAACCCATTTGGATTAGGGTTTTGTGTTTTGTATTTAATTGAGCTAAATTTAAGAAATTAGAACTTGGGTCCTTTGATTTTGTTTATGATTAGAGCTCAATCTTGTGAATAACATATGAAATGAATTCTAGATTGTCCATAGAACAAGATTTAAGTAAGGATCAGGTGTGTTTGTGGGTTATATTTTGGGAAGATTATGAAAGATGAAATATTGATCTTGAACTTGAGGCAAAGATTGATTTGTTTGAGATGAAATTACACTTGAATGATGTTAGTTTATTATGGCCCCGTTTGGTAGAGCTGTGGGAAAGTGATTATAGCTTATAGTTTAACAGCTTATAGCTTATAACTGCGAACATAAGCTGATTTTTTACTTATAAATTAAGTTTCCCCTCCCCACTCAAAGAATAAGTTGATTTTTGACTTACAAAAAGTTATAAGTTGTATTGTTAAGCTGAACCAAACATATCAAAATAGCTTAAATTAAGCTATAAGCTGGAAATAAGCTCTACCAAACAGGGCCTATGTTGTGGGGTAATTTTACATGTATTTGAGTTATTAGAGTTGAAACCTAGCTTAGAAAATGGAAAAACAAGTGTTAGAGCCATCAGGGATTTTCGGACAACAGATTTTGCCCAGAGCCGCACGTGCGGCAGTCCACTTTTAGCACCTAAATTGATTTTGAAATAAAAGCACCTTGTCCTGCACGTGCGGCTTAATTCCCGCACGTGTGGCCCTGTTTCCCACACGTGCGGGGCACCCCTATTTCAGCCCACTTTCAAATAAACATATCTCTCTCATCCAAACTCCATTTTAAGTGATTCTTGAGTCTAAATTCAAGCCCCGGAAGTCTAGTTTCCAATGGTGGTAGTCTCATATCCAAATTCTAAGTACACAAATAGATATGCTCAAATTAATGAAGGTTGTTCACTTTCTGTCTACCAGTTTTCCTTTCGTTTCCTCCTATTTTCCTTGACACGGATTATGACCTATTGAGGACTAATGAGTTTAGAACCAACATAACTAATTGATTAAAGAGAACAATGAAAGGGATAGGTTATATTCATATGTTGCGTTATGTAATTGTGATTGTAGGTCAAGACGAGGACATCGTCCAACTGCTACCAGAAGCCCATCACTATGAGTAATAATATAATAAAGATATGTTTTTCATTATCTATCTTGATTTATGTATGACATGATTCTCTAAATGTTACATTTTATCAAAATGCACAAGTTTCCAAGAAATGTGAAATAAGTAATGAACAAGAAATGTGAATTATTTATAATATGATATGGTGGGCCCAAGGCCGTTCCGCTTATCCGTTTCGTTTATGCTATGGCATGATTGTTCGGTCTTTAAGACCTATTGACTTTTGGTATGGAAAAAGTGTTGTACAGAACTAAGTGCTACAGTAGGAGTCACCTCTAGAGTCCGTATGAGTCATCTCTTGGGTCCATACATACATGAATTGGGCCCAAGGAGAAGTGGAGACATGTCGATGTTCCATCTACTCCATAATCAGATACAGTGATACGATATGATATGTTTGGACCTAAGGTCATTTTGATATATGATTGGGCCCAAGGCCATTTTGTTATGCATGGACCCGAGGTTGTTCAGAACGTATGATATGAATACAAATGTTTTTACATAGCTATATGACTCATGTTACGATGTGTTATTTTATATGCATGAATGGATGTCCTATTTTAAAATGTGCTTCTAACCTTTTGTATAAGTGGGCGTACCACGTACTACGTAAAATGTTTTGTAATAGTTCAAATATGTATTCCATTTGAAACGACATGGATTATGATACGATAAATGTTTGTTTTGAAAAGATTTAAGATACGTTTCTAAATTGTGAAATATGTTTTCCTAATGTTAAGGACATCATTCATTAACCTCTTTACTTTAATATTACTCACTGAGCGTTAGCTCACCCTTTTATTTTATATATATATAGGTGAGCCATCAGGGACCAACATTAGAGTTATATCAAGGTCCGTCTCTCTGTCAAGCAGCCTGGGTTACGCCTCTGTGTCGAGGCTTTAACTTTGTGTTGGAGAATTATGTATTTTATTGAGGCTTATGTATATGTATGTGAGATCTGTATAAGTTCTGTGATTATATATGTAAATATGGAAGGTGTATTTAAATGCTTAAATTAATCTAAATCGTTATGTATGCACAAGCTCAATGGGCATTATCTTTATGTTGGTATTTGCTTCCGCTTAAGGTCCCGTATTTAAATAAATATTCGTGAAATGTTGTTTGAAGCCTAAGTGTAGGCTGGTCATGGACCAAACTTCTAGGGGTGAGTTTGGGTCATAACATCTCAAGTGCAATGTGAAATAGATAAACATCAAAGAGTCCAAATCTGGAAAACCTTTTGGAAAATCAATTTTGAATCAAAATGCCAAAAATAGATTGCTTTGCCAGATACAGAGTAACCACCTAAATATTTTTAAAAAATTTAGGAAACTCATGATTCACGCCAAAGGCCACGTGTCCGTCATCGTCAAGATTGTCTCGGCTCGGGAACTTAGATACGAGAGGGGAAGGTCATGAATTGAGCACCCCACTCGCCCGATCAAAGATCAGCCTCTACTAATCATAATGTGATTCTTATTTACATTATATGCTCTTATTCCGATTTATTAGGCTAATATTACTATGTGCTGCATACAAGTATAGACTAATTTGCAAAAATTGGAACACTTTGATTCATGTTTGTTGGAAGAGTGTTTGAATATGTACCACTTGAAAAAGTGATCGCATATATACATTACTCAAATTGTTCCAATTCAAGCAATTAGCCTTCCTCCACAAGCATTCAAGCAATTTATCAATTAAGCACTTAGCCTTATGGCAAGCATATTAAACACGGTAGCAATCACACTCATGCAATATGCTAAAACAAATAAAAGCTCACCCAGTACTCTAAGGAAAGCCAAAAGAAACAAAAGAGTCAGAAAACATGCATGCTCCTAACTAATGCAACACACGCAATGATGCAATTAATAGGCTCGGCTACTAATTATAACATGTGAATCAATTTGATAGCATGCGGTTTAAACCCGTATTCAACGAAATAATAAACGACAATGCTTTGTTAGAATGATGAACCAAGCCTTGATGCATGCAAGACAAGTGGATGCAAATCATGGAATATGCTAAATGAAACATGATGTTTTAAACTATCCATCATAAGCAGATAAATAAAAGAGAGAAAGACGTGGGGTTGGAAAACATACACATTATTTCAAGTTTGCCTTCGCGCAAGAGAGTCCAAATGAATGTCCTAGCTAAGCTACTTACTAATTAACTAACTATTACAAAGCAAAGTAAATAAATTAACTACATTAGCTAATTTAACTAATTATTACAATAACAAATTTAACTAATTATTACAATAACAAATTTAACTAACTATTTTAGCTAATTAAATAATTACAACACAAAACTAACTAATTAGTTACAAGTCTGCTATTTACAACATGCTACTATTACAACAACAGTGGGACGGATCCCGAGAATCGAGGGATGGCTCATGCATGGATGTGGATTTCCACCTGATAATGCTCTCCCTTTTGCTACCGGAATGCCTTTGTTGCTCAATTAGAAAATTGCACATGCTTTTCCACTTCAGCCTCTGCTCTGCTCTGCTCTGCTGGAAAAAGGACACTGCTTGCTTGGAAAAAGTAGCCGACAACCCAGAAGTAGTGGCCAGCCAGCCACTAATAGTCGGTTGTCGTCCAGTAAAAGTGGCATGTCGGCCACTAATATTGGTTCTTCCCTACAACAACAGAGGACAAACAGAGCGCAAACCAGAGTATTCTCAGGGAATGTTTGTCCACCATGCCTCTCCTTATCAGTAAACAGGTCAAATGAGAGGTAGGCTTGATTCGCAAGGTATCAATCGACGCAATTTCATTGCATGATGACTTATGAACCAAGGGATACAATTTCAATAAATGGTAAGAAAAGACCAACAAAACCTCCTCCCTATCATGATTTGATCAAGGGAAGTGGTTGACCTTGGAAACTTGGACCATTTCATCACTAACAAGTTTGAAATAAGCCAAACGTGATAACCATGTCCCGTATTATGTTAATTAATCTTAATTATGATTGTGATTATGTGCTTAATATGATTTTGAGTGCTATTTATATGATTATATGTGTTTTTGAATTTTTGTCTGTTCACCGTAGGAAAATCTGTTTAACTTTCTACTATAGAATTTAAATTGGAGACGGTAGAGGTTTTAGAAACTGAAATTGACTGTATTATTGTAATTGGCTAAATTTTTAGAGCCTGTGGTGAAATTTAATTAGAAATTAATTCAAATCAAAATAATTAGATTCAGAATGATTAAATTAGAGCATCATTACTTAGCCTTAATCAATTTGATTAGCCAAGCCTATAAATAGGCCTATATACACTCAGATTCCTTCTTTTGAACTCATCTTGGTTGAAATCACATTCTAGAGAGACGGAGAGAGCCAGTTTAGAGTGAGAAATAAGCCATCCTTGTAGTTTTTTGCAAGAGAATTCAAGATTTGAAAGGCTAGGCCCAAGAACTAGCTAGAAATTAGAAGATTGGAGCCTCTAGGTGAGTAGTTAGACCTGAATTTATGAATTTGAGTTGTAATTATATGAACTCAAAGATAAATTGTAATCAAGAATATGAATTGAGTTGAATTTGATGAATTTGAAGTTAGTATGTACATGTATGTAAAGAATTGTCATAAGTTTGCATAATTGAGTACAAACATGCATTTTATGATGAATTGAAGGCTATTTGGCACATACAAGCATGATAATGTTGAGTTTCATGAAGATGATCATCCATTGTATTATTTAAGTTGAAAATGAAGCCTATATTTCACTTGCATGTAAAATTCAAAATGATATGGAAATTAATTTGCATGAGCTTTAAAGATATGAAGTTTGATAACTTGTGTTATAAGGTTCTCAAGAAAAATGTGAAATAATTTGGGATTTGAATTATGATTTTGGATAAATTAGACTCAATTTGCTTATGTCCTCATGTTGTATGAAGATTTCCATGATTTTGTATCAAGAACATGGGCTTTGGACATTTGAAGATGTGTTTTGAAGCTTAGACAGAATTCTTGAAAACCCATAATTCGACCTGTCCGCTCGAGCGAGGAAAGTCTCGCTCGAGCGTGAAAACTTAGCTCCCAGAAGTTTTACAGAGATTGCACGGTGGCTCGAGCAGTGGAATATGTGCTCGAGCGCATTCTGCTTTGCATGACTCCTCACTCGAGTGTCAATAGTCTAGCTCGAGCGTAAATTACAAGCAACTAGAACTTTTGCAGGCCAAAGGGGTCCACTCGAGATACCAAAGCTGCGCTCGAGCGGAGAGCCCTGTTTCAGCAATTTTGAAAAGTTGTTCTATGGATCGTTTCCTGTTCTCTTTCATTTCTAAGCACTCTTAGGCATGCATTGAACATTATAAATGAGTTAAAAGGATAAGAAAGAGGCCTAAGAGAAGTAGATAAAATTTAGAATGGATTGAATCGTTTGTGACCCAATATGTTGTGTTTATGATATATGTAGAGTCAAGCGCAAGGGCAAATCATCCGCCAGATCACTGTGAATAATATCTTATTAAAGATATGTTCAAGTACGTTATTTTCCAAACGTTACTTCTGTATGAGCCTTATGGATTTGTATTTTGAATTGTGGATAAATCAGTCTTTTGCATAAGACTAATTGAATACGAATATGATCATGATCACGGATATGTGACACACATAAATACGAATATGAAAATGAATTGTGCCAAAGGCCATTTGACATAAACGAATTGGGCCTAAGGCCGTTTGGCATGAAGGATTGGGCCAAAGGCCGTTTGACATAAACAAATTGGGCCTAAGGCCGTTTGACATGAATGATTAAGCCAGGGGCCGTTTAACATGAATGAATGGGTCAAAGGCCGTTTGACACAAACAAATTGGGCCCGAGGCCGTTTGATAAGAACGAATTGAGCATAAGGCCGTTTGATGTATTAGATAGAATCATGAATGGGCCTAAGGCCATTTGATATAATTGTTACAAATTTCATTCATGTACTCCTTTTATTTTGATATTATTCACTGGGCTATCGCTCACACACATTTATGTGTGTAGGTGAGCAAAAAAATGTCCAAACCAAGCCCCAGTGAAAGACATGAAAGGAGTCAAGTTTTTGTGGAGTCAGCCCGAACGTCTCACGCATTAGACTTTATTTTGTTTATTTTATTTTTGATTCCCTTTTGTTACCTTAGTGAATATGTTGGATCACCATGTATATAAGCTTTTTGTTTAGCTGATTGCATATTGAAAGTTCTTGGACACATAAGATGTTAATTTTGACTTCATGTGTGAATTATTATAAACTGTTTCTGGAATGTTTGTTTTACCATGTAAGTACAGCTCATTGGACAAAATTTTTAAGTCTGCTTCTGTTTGGTTCCTAATATATGTCTAATTTTGTTTGAGGCCGTAGATAATCTCATGATTGCTGGCTGGTTATGACCTTAATCCATAGGCGCGGGTTTGGGTCATGACACCAAGTCTCCATGTGTTCAATTAACGTCTGATTGAACACCATATTATTTTATTATCTTATTCCATTTTAGTCCAAATTTTAATTACCTCTTTAATTACCTTCCATTCCTTAATCAATTTAGTCCAATACTGAACCCCCAAAGGGATTAAACCATTAAGCACAACAACCTCAATCTCAAGCTTAAACAAACAATCGGTTTGAAACCACTCTCAAAGCAAAGGAAAAACCAAGAAATGAGCAAGGTTGCAGAGATGCTTAGAGGTGAACACAAGTATGGAAAGTAAGAAATAAATGCTATCAACTTAAATAGGTTGGTGGCTAAGGCCTAAACCACCAAACCTATAAAGACCATTACACTACAAGCACGCTATGCAAAGTATAAATGAAACTAACACATAAAAACAGTCTTAAATTAAGCCAAAACAGTGCTGAAATTCACATAGAAAAGCTTGAAAAAGTTAGCTACAATATTGAAGAGTTTAAGCTAGTAAACAAGTCAAAGGAGGGGTGGCTAACCCCTCCATTTTTGGGATTTCAAAACCACATTTTAGCCTTTGAAAATCTCTGAAAACCAAAGGTAAAAAGCTCAAAAAAAGTTAAGAAAAGAATGGGAAACACAAGGGCAAAACTTAGAGAACAAGGTTCAAAAAATAGTGGTTAACCCCTCCAGCTTTGGTAGCTTTAAACCACAAGTTTCAGCCCATAAAAATAGTGTAAAAATAGTTCAAAATCAGCAATAAAAGATAGAAAACAAGTAGTGTAAAGATGCTCAAAATTATACCTCTTGAAGCAAGGTAACTCTTTTGTTAACAAACTCACAAGTTCTTACTCTCAAGGGCTGAAAATTGGACTCAATAATCTCAGTAAGGAGAGCTCCAATATTAGTTTAGGAAGTGTTTGGGTAGGGTGTGTGTGTTGCAAGATAGATAGATAGATAGAGAGAGAGAGAGAGAGAGAGAGAAAGAGAGAGAGAGAGTGAGAGAGAGAGATTTTCAAGAATTTGGCCTTTTGGAATTTTCTGTAACCTAAAAACATGAGGGTTGGCCTAGTATATATAGAAAAAAAAAGGCCTCTCAGGTCAGAAATATCTGTATAGGAACAGCTGGAGCTTTTGGGGGACAGTTGGCAACAAATATCTGCGTTTTATACAAGTGGCCAATAGAACACTGTTAGTGGGTGGCCGGCCACAAAAATCTGCTTCCAAGCCCAACTTCAAATGGGCATATCTCCCTCATCCAGACTCGGTTTTAGGTCATTCTTGAGTCTAAATTGAAGCCCCGGAAGTCTACTTTCCAATGGTGGTAGCCTCACATCTAAATTCTAAATGTGCAAAGAGATATGCCTATTTTAGTAAAGGCTGCTCATTTTTATCCTAACGGATTGATGCCTAACTTCTACCCCAACTAGTTTTTTGCCCTCCCCTCCTATTTCCTTCAACTCCAAACCTCTAAATAAGATGTTTTAAAAGATTTTTCAAAGAGTTCACCTCTCTTCCATTTATTTCCATTTTTTCCTTACTCGGTTTACCGAAAAGTGCAATTTTTAACGAAATGTGAGCCTCAGAACATCATAGAAACATTTTCAAAAATATTTTGAAAGAGAAGATTTTAAGGTCTAAAATAGTTTTGGTCAAAATAGTTTTGGTCCAAAATCGGGTGTAAAGTTAGGATTTAGAAGCTCTTGTTGAAAAAATCGAACATTTATGTCGCATAACTTTCATCATCGAGTGATCAACTTGAGGCACCTAAGTCTTAAAGGCGGTCAAAAATGGGGTGTCTACAGTTGCCCCTCTTTAATAAAGCTCGAAGTCATGAAATGACGCGAGTGAATGTCAAAGCCTGAAGACGACTCATTTTGACAAGGTCGTAAGACTTAGGCAAACAAACAAAATGCAGATACAGTTGGTTAAACTCAAGGGTTGCCTACATATCCCTTTGTAAGGAATCAAACCAACGTAGTTCAAGGCCAGAATGCAAAATGATACACAATGCAATAATATAATATAATCAAACCACAAGCAGTTTGTACCACACAAATATCATAAACAAATGGAGATGCAAATCAAATTACGTTTTATATAGAAAAGAAGTGAGCACAGCCAAACGGCGCCTAACATAGGCTAAGTGCCTACATCCTCAATACTGGCCTCAGCACAACATGGATGCTTACACATAACAGAACCATGTTTCAACGTGAAAGGGGTGCGAGCACATGCAAAACTATGTTTTTCGTAGAAAGAGAAAGAATACAAGTAATTGGGTGGTATGATATAAGTAAGGAATGATCTGCTGGGGAAAGATAATGATCTTAAATCTTGAATGCAACAAAACAAAGTACAATGCAATGGATGAAGTGAATAAGGCACAGGCTGAACCACATTTTACCTAGAAAAGGCATAGACACAAAATAGACCACGTCTAACACAGAAAAAGTGTTGACACCCTCAGTACTGGCCTCAGCGCAGCATGAGTACTTACACATGACAGAACCATATTTCAATGAGGGAAAGGTATGGGCACATGCCAAACTAAGCTTAACATGGAAAGGATGCAGGTGATAAAACGGATAGTGTAGTAAATGCATGCAATAAATTCTATATGCAATGTGATAGAAGTACTAAATAATAATGGATATGATGTAGTAGCTAGGAAGTGGTGCCTTAGAAAATACCTAGCAGAGGCAATTGGCGATGAATCACCTCATGCTACTGGGGATCTTCTGCTTCTTCTTAGTTACGCTTCCAAACCATAGGTACTACTTTTCTCTCTAGCTATGTTTGTAACTTTATCTATTCTCCCATAGGGTTACAGACTAGGTTGGTTCAGTCTCTAGAATTAAGGCGTATACAAGTTACCTCAACCTATGGGGCTGTCATATAGATTTCAAGCCAATGATACACCCCTGGGTATTCAAACCAGACTTTAATCTCGAAAATTCTGAACCTTTGTGTTCTAGGCCTCAGCCATTTGAACTCTAGTTTCCACCATCTTAGTTGATCTCCTAGGAACTCACTACAAACACAGTCAGGTGGCTATACCAGACCACCTTAAGCCGTTCAGGCACAACAAACACCAAAGAAATTGCACCTTTAGAGGATTTAAGGTCCCCTAGACCTAGTGAGTGCACAAGACAGTGCGGGTGAGGTGAATGCACAAAACAGTGCAATGCAGGTGCACAAAATAGTGCGATGCAAGTTGCACAAGACAGTGCGATATGGGTGCACAAGACAATGCGATGTAGGGTGAATGCACAAAATAGTGCTATATAAGTGCACAAGACAGTGCGACGCAAGGTGCATAAAAAAGTGCAACATGAGGTGCACAAGACAGTGCGATAGATAATGTAGTAAATGAATAGGGTGACATACTCCAACCATGCTGGAATCGTGAGAGGAGGAAGAACAAATCCCAAACATGCTGAAATCGTGTGAGGAAAGAAACACTCTAACCATGCTAAAATCGTAAGAAGCGGAAGACTAAATCCCGAACACGCTAAAATCGTGTGAGGAAAAGAACACGCTAAAATCGTGTGAGGAAAAGAACACTCTAACCACGCTAAAATCGTAAGAAGAAGAAGAAGAATAAATCCCAAACACGTTGAAATCATGAGAGAAAAGGAACACTCTAACCACGCTGAATTCGTGAGAAAATGAAGAATAAATCCCAAACACGCTGAAATCGTGTGAGGAAAGGAACACTCAAACCACCCCGAAATCATGAGAGGTCCTAAGAAAACCGCTCAGGGTCGCGTTCCACGCATCCTTAGATAAATTCCAAACACGCTGAAATCGTGTGAGAAAAAGAACACTCAAACCACACTGAAATCGTGACAAGAGGTCTTGAGAAAACCACTCAGGGTCGCGTTCCATGCGTCCTATGATAAATTCCAAACATGCTGAAATCGTGTGAGGAAAGGAACACTCAAACCACGCTGAAATCGTGAGAAGAGATCCCGAGAAAACCGCTCAAGGTCGTGTTGTACATGTCCTGAGATACTCTAATCACGCTGAAACCGTGAGAAAAGAAAAACCACTCAGGGTCATGCTCCACACACCCTGAGATAAAAAAAACCGCTCGAGAACACATCTCACGCGTCTTGAGAAAAGCCTTAGGGGACAATGATCCTAAACGCTGCTCAGCGTAGAAGGATAAATGACACAAGATAACACAAGATGCAAATAAATACAATAAGTGCAATGATATGATATATGTTACAAGCAATGTAGTGCATGATGTTTAGAGAATGCAATAAACAAACAAAGTGGCGCTTTAAAAAGCACCTCATGGGGCGAGTGGAAATAAACCGCTCTATTTGACAGGGATCTCCCTCTTATGTTCTTCGAACTCTTACCTTCAACTTACAATTCAAAGGTCCTCAAATACTGACAAGGGGTAACATCTACATGTAGAAGCCACGGATGCCGTTTTGATCGCCATTTTGACTTGAAACAAGCTTGAACTCGAGGTTGAGGTACACTCATATTCCAGAGAAATGGCGAGGCTTGAAAAGGTGCACTTGGAACGCAATCTCGGAATTTGCTGAAATTGAAACACGCTAAGATGCTCCAAATTTTCCCTCTTTTCTTTTGCTTTGCAGTCCGGAACCTATGTAGCTTCAAATAGGTCCTTGTTTTATTGCTCTCTCTTTTGACCTGGGTTAGACCCTGCAGTTTTATGAAAGAACGAATCCTATTTTCCAGATCATGTTGAGCATAGCACAACACTCTAAGCACAAAACGATTTATTTTTGCAAACCGAGAATGAGTTCTTAACTGGGTATTGAGCCTACGACTGACCACAGTACACCACAGCTCAACAAAGGAAAAACAAGGTAAGAACAACATAACTATTGACACTCACCGAAATTAAAACAACTCAAAACAAGAATTAAAACAAGCAAAACCACCAAACACAACACTTGAATGTTTTCCAATGGTATCAGACCTCTTGGTTCATGAAGAGCCTGCTTTTGCAGGTATTGTTTCTCACAATTTTCTTATTTATGGTTCTCACATCACTTTGGCCCTCAATCTCTTTTTCTCTAAAAAGCCCTTTCCTCACTTTTTCTCTCAGCGCACATCTCTCTATCCTTTAATCTCTTTTATTTTTTTAATCCCTTCCTAGGTGTGGTTGATGGATAAGCTGAAAGTTGTGGACCCTTGCCTCTAGCATTTTGTTAGATTCTACTTCTTTCGCTCACAACTAGTGAGTTTTCCCATAAAGGAGTTGTGGTGCGACCGGACGTGCAGCAAATCTGCAACTAACATCGGTTGACGATGCCCTTGGCTAGTTTGGACGTGATCAGACCCGTCCAGATGAGGGGGTGTAATACCTTGCTCCATTTCCAGTTCGCGCTTCGCACTTGGCTCGATACTTCACTGCTTAGAAGACGAGAGAGTACTTGGCCCCCTACTGCTAACTTCAGTTGTGCCCTTTCTGGTGAGTGCTGATAATGGGGAAAAGACAAAAAACCAGACTCAACTGTGCCCAGCTCATCATTTTGACCATATTTTTTTGTGTTTTGGCTTCTGCTAAAATAATTTTGATCAACATGAGAGTTAGATTAACATGCTTGTTTGACTTTCTGCTTTGAAATCATGTAAGTCAGGCTATGAGCACTGAAAATTTTCTTTTTTGGGGTCCAAGAAATGGTCCTGTTTTGGAAAAATAGAATAATTTTTGAGAAAATTAGTCAACTTTACTAAAAATCTTCAAAACTATTTTTGCAAATGGCCATTACCCGACCAACAAGAAATTAACTCTTGAGATGCACAACCTCAGATCTGAACTTGATTTGTCTTGCAGTTGAATCTTCTAACGGAATAGGACAATCGATTTTGAATAAAGATGAGCACGAAGATTAGCTAATTTGCACGTGGATAGGATAGCCTAGTTTGAATAAGGATAAGCCAACCAACATGGATGAGACAAATAAGTTGAAAATGGTTGGGGCCGAACTTTAAGATGAAGTTGCTGACGTATCCCAAAGATGGGAATCAAGTCGTACGTAGTTCCCGGGTTAAGGTGCACTCGGGTATTAACGCTCTCCTTTTGCGCTCTAACTTTTGCCAAAGCCGCCCTTCTGGGTTTTCAACCTTGCGAGCTCTATTTTTCCTTTTCATTTTTCTTTCTTCTTCTTTATCTTTGCTTTTTGCTTTGTTTCCATTTTTTCTTCTTTTTTCATTTTCATTTTTGTTCTTTTCTTTTTTTTCTTTTTCTTTTTCTTGCTCTAACTTTTGCCTAGGTTGCCTTTCCGGGTTTTCGACCCAGCGAGCCTCTCAAGGATAGAAAAGTTTAACTTATCCATGTTGATTGGTCGTAGGATCTCTAAGCCATCTGAATCTAGGAGAATGGCTGTTATTCGCTAATGATGTAGTCTTGATGATATAAGGGCCCATCCAATTAGGTCTGAATTTGCCCTTAGTGTCGTGGATAGGAACTTGATTGTCCTTTAGTAAAAATTTTATTCTCTCAGATTCTAGGATTTAGCTTTGTTGCCGATCTCCATTGGTTTGAGAAATGACCCACTTTTGAATCTTCAAGCACATCTGACCTTTTTGCCCCTAGTTCAAGCGGTGTTTCTCATCCAGCCATGCAAGCTTCCTTTGATCACATCTGACCTTCTTGCCCCTAGTTCAAGGGTTGTTTCCAATCCGACCATGCAAGCCTCATATTTTGGTTGATCGTTGAAAATTTTGAAAGGTTCAAGGTTTGAAAGCAAAGGGGTCGAGTCTTAAGGACGAGAGTGATCCTATGCTGTACAATCTCAAGATCAATTCCAGGTATGTCTTCGTAGGACTACACAAAACATTTTTTGAAATCTTTTAATAAAACAACTAGTCACTTGTGCTCTTCTAAAGACAATGTAGAACCAATCTAGATCAAGCCAGGATCCTCCTCAGTACTCACATTAACAGATATGATTTCATTCATTAAGGGCTTAGCACACCTCTCTTCCTCTCAGTTGATCAAATTTTTACAAATCTCGGGGAATTCATTCATTTTTATTTTCACCACAGTTTTGGAAATAGTTTTGAAAAACTTTGGTCAATGTAATGATTTAAAAGCATAGAGAAGTAGGTGAAAAGTCCTGTCGTTTCATTCAAATCTTTTAGCTCAACTGGCTCAATGATAGAAACAGACGCAAAAGAAAGAGTGTAAAAAGAAAACAAAACAAAACAGTGATGTGATGTTCGAGTTAACACGCTCGAAATCACCTGACTCTAACGCAATAAGACTGACTCAATACAACAAGATTGACTCAATACCCAAGTTCGAAAGTAAAATAAACAGCATTTTCAAAATACTAAAAAGTGCGTGCCATCCACCACATCTGGAGTAAAATGAGCGCCATCAGCAGGTGGTTCATCCTTGATCACATAGTCGCATTATCCCCCAAGTTCATTGATCTAGCACCAATAGACTTTCTAGGACCTAGTGGAGTGATGACCTTATTGTCAATCAGATCTTGAACTTCATGGCAAAGACGAAAACAACCGTCAGTGTCATGGCCGGTTTGTTGATAGAAGGCATAGTACTTTATAGTATTATACTTGGCTGGAAGGGGATCAGGGAAAGGTCAAAGATCAAGGGGTTTGAGATGGCCTTGTCCTATAAGGATTTGGAAAGCTTTGGATAAGGTCATGAAAACAGGATTGAAGGTACGGTTACCAATCCTGACAGGATTGATGGAGGGCTTGGCAGGTGTTGACTGGGTTTGGAGATTCCTTATGAGTGTAGGATTGGAGCTGAAATAGGTGTTTCTGGTACGGCATCCCTTTTTTTGGCTTGCCCCTTGATTCAGAATGCTCCCAACTTGAGCGACAAAAGTGTCATCCACAGTTTTTGCAACAATTGCAAGCACTTGCTGCTTGTTCAACCCTTTGACCTTCAAAGCCTCAATAGCCCACTGAAGATGTTCATAGGGATCAATGCTTGCTCCGACCTTGTTCTTGCCACTCGCTTCAGCTTTGCCAAGGGATTGGGTGACTATATTTAAGCAAGGCCCATTTGTTATTGTCATGTGATCACCCAGACCCGAGATAGCTTTAGGTTGGCCATTTTCAATTACAACTTGCTCCAAGATTGGAGAGCCTTTTGGCATGAAATTTTTGGCATGTGATGTGGTCGATGAGAGAGCCAAAATCCCAAAGACTAAATCTATCACTGTTCTCTGCAAATCTTCAATCATGCTCATCAGCTCAAAAGTAGTGGGTTCATGGGTTTGAGATGATTGGGGTTCAAGTGCATCCATTATACACAAGTCAGTGCTTTTTGGAATGAACACCTCAGGCTTGGGTAAGTGGGCTGGGGTGATATATATGCTGGGGTTGTAGATGGATGATAGTATATGGCTTAGGTTGAGGTGTGACGGTAATGGGTTAGTGGTGGCCTGAGGTCTTTTAGGTGGAGCTATGATCTCTTCATCAATAAGATCTTGAATCTTATGACGGAGGCGGATGTAGTGGTTTGTATCATGACCATGCTGTTAATGATAGGCACAGTATTTAGCAAGGTCATGTCTTGGTGGAAGAGGATTTAGAAGGGGTCGGGGTTCTAGAAACCCTTTTTCTAGCAGCATTTTTGAGGCTTGAGAAAGACTCGTGTAAAGAGGATGTAAATTTCGGGCTTAGGGCTGAGTTAAAGTGGTTGGTTTTTGGCTATTATCAGGAAAATGGTTTTTGATGGGAGTGGTGACAGTGTTTACTTCTGAGCATTTTACAGCTATGCTACCACTGGTAGTAGCATTGGAACTGCAAACAACGTTCTTCTTTAAAGGCTCATTATCTTCCACAATGATCCCTTGTCTGATGACATCCTTGATTTGAACCCCCATTTCATGAAGCTCTGTAAAGGTAAATAGAGGTAAAACAATCATCTTCTACAGCAACTTGCCATGTAGATTCCGAACAACCATTCTTATCTGATCCTTCTTGGAAGGTCTCGTGGTCATCATCAGCTACCATTCGAGTATTGGTATGGTGCCTTTCGAGGCATTGTATGGCAGGAAATGTAGATCTCCGATTTGCTGGGCAGAAGTTGGAGATGGGCCTTTGCTTGGGCCCGAGATTGTATATGAAACGACTGAGAAAGTGAAACTGATACAACAGAGACTGAAAACTGCACAGAGCAGACAGAAAAGTTATGCGGATGTCAGAAGACGGGACAGAGAATATGAAGTAGGTGATCACGTTTTTGTGAAAGTGACACCGGTGAAAGGCCAGACTCGTTTTGGAGTCAAAGGCAAGTTAGCGCCGAGATACGTCGGACCATATGAGATTATTGAGAAAATTAATCCGGTGGCGTATCAAGTTGCGCTCCCTTCTGAAATGGAGCACATGCATAATGTTTTCCACATTTCGATGTTGAGAGATTATCTCCGGGATCCGTTCCATGTGATTGAGCCTACTCGTGTCGTGTTGAGTGATGACTACACTTACGAGGAACGGCCTATACAGATTGTAAACAGACGGATCAAGAAACTGAGGAATAAAGAGATCCCGTTAGTGAAAGTTGACTGGCAGAACCATGGTGGCGTATATGCCACTTGGGAAAGGGAAGATGACATGGCTAGGAGGTATCCTGATTTGTTTCCCCTGGATCCTGTTTTCTTCCAGAATGAAGGTAACTCGAGTTTAGAGGACTAAACTCCTTATAAGGAGGGGAGACTGTAACAACCCCATACTGTTTACCGGAAATTTACCGAATTACATACTGATTACTGCTAAACTGGAATGCTTATGACTGATAATTGAACTAACTGGAGTACTGAACGGACTGATTGAAAATTTAAAACGAATTGACTGAGCATGTTTATTGTATTGCATTTTTTTATCTTTTCGATTGTTTGATTATCTGTTGGTATTTTTATGTTTAAATTGCAAATTGAAGGCCTTATCGGTGGCCGAATCGAAACTAGATTAATGTTTTAGGATCATTGGAAATTATGTGATCTGATGGTGTATTTATCGGAATATTGATTCGGAATGATTAAATTAGATCAAATAGTGATAAATTGCTAACTTGGACTTATTTACCAATTAGACCACTTAGTGGGCCACTTAGTCTAATATTGTTTGAGCCTTACACTTAGAGACAACATTTCCCTCAGCCATATTTTGAGTATACAGCCGGCCTTAGAGAGAGGAGAAGTAGAGACTTAAGTTCATTTGTTGAATTAGCTTGAATTACTTGGAATTGAAGTGTAAGTAGCAAAGATTGAGCTCTTAAACCTTGAATACAAGACCTAGGTAAGAAATTCAAGTCTTTATTGTTGTCCTTAAACTTGTTCTTGCATGGGTTATGTCAAGTTTGGTGGATTAAGCCATGAAATAGCTTCACATGTTGAAAACATAGCTTAACTCATGCATGCATGGTTGAAATGTTGAAATTTGAGTTGAGTTCATAGTAAATTGTACATGCATGTTCATAATTAGGCTTGAGTCCATGAATTCATCATGTTCCTGAAGAAATGAGTCCATTTGGACAAGCTTTGAAGGTTGAATTTGGATTGAATCCATGCATGTTGCATATTCTCCATGTTCATGAAAATGGGTTTGAAAAATGGTTTTAATTGACTCACCTTTGGGGCTTGAATTCGTAAATTGAGCTTTGAAACTTGTTATACATTGAATTTAGATGTGTTTTCCAGAATTTGGGCCCAAGAGGTCGAGTTTTGAGTGAAAGAATACTTGGTTTGAGCTTAGGAGACAAATCTGGAAATTCCAGAATTTGGCTTCTTCGCTCGAGCGAAGGATTCTTCGCTCGAGCGACCAACCTTTGTTCGAAGCTACGCTCGAGCGTAGGATTGGTGGCTCGAGCGTAAAATTTCAGCATCCAGTACTTTTACTGTTTCGACAGACCGCTCGAGCGAAGGATTTCTCGCTCGAGCGAAGCCTTTGATTTTGGAAGCTCGCTCGAACGAAGGAAGGCTCGCTCGAGCGAGGCTCCTATTTTCAGCAAACTTTGCAAAATGTTTTCTAAGTGTATTTTTGCATCCTCATCCCATTCTAGGCATTCTTAGGCCTAGTTTAAGGCATCTTAATGAGGATATAGATGTAGAACACACCAAGGCAAATTAGGGATTAAATTATGATATTTATCAACTGTGTAGCTTAGTGTGTGTTCAACCTGTGAACTGTGTAGGGTTGGCGACTGGGGAAACACGCTCTAGCATACCGTAGCCCAAACTCTGTGAGTAACAATTGTGTAAAAATATGTTCAACTGAGAATGTTTTCTGACTGATTAACCGAACTGTTTTCTGAATTGATTATTGTTAATTGACTGAATGTATGTCCTATATTCTGAAATGTACTGTGGCATCCTTAGCCCCTACTGTTTACTGTTACTGTTACAGAGATCTCTGTCGGTTCCCTCGTGGAAC
The DNA here is from genome assembly GCA_036172215.1 of Camellia granthamiana. NCBI lineage: Eukaryota > Viridiplantae > Streptophyta > Magnoliopsida > Ericales > Theaceae > Camellia > Camellia granthamiana. The sequence continues at coordinate 61,714,762 of CM069916.1, read as the reverse complement.
CACTACTGTTTACTGATTGATGGCCATCATTACTGTTCGGTCTTTAAGACCTACTGTTTATTGCTATGCTAATGGATGTACCACATATGGCTGAATAACTGTTCTGACTGAAAGATTGAAATACTGTTTAATGAACTGTTTTCATTACTGTAAGGACATTTCATTCCTAACCTCTTTACGCATTATGTTATTCACTGGGCTTTAGCTCACTGTTTATATATATATATGTAGGTGCTCAGCCACCAGATCGGAGCTAGGAGCGTGGGTTAGACTCCAGTTTTGTCAAGCAAGCCTATGTGCCTCGCTGCGAGGTTCCGAGTTGCCATGTTATGGCTTTGGGGTGTTTTGTTTTTCCCCCGTCTGTCTCCGTACTGTTTTGGATTACTGTATAGCCTGTCAGCTACTAACTGTACTATTATCAAGGGATTAGGTCCCTTTACTGTGTGACTGTAAATTTTGTATAGACTGTACTGTTTGAATGTGTGAATGCATGAAAAATCTTTTTGGCATACAGACTGTCACAGCTCAATGGACATTATTTATTTATTTACTGTATTGGCTTCCGCCAGGCCCTGAACTCTATTTTACTGTACTACTGTTAAGCAGGCCTTTGGTAATCTCAGGTTACTGGCCGGTTACGGTGCTAAACCCATAGGGCCGGGTTTGGGTCGTGACAATAATGTTATGAAATTCATGTTTATAAATCATGTTTTTCTTGCATGATTGTCATATTTGGGGAGGAAACTCCATAGATTTGAGAAATGGAACTCTTATATGCATGTTTATACTTTTTACCAACTTACTTCAAGTTTGTGAGCTTTTACATGGACATTTGGATTCTGTTTTGAAGTTATGATTCTTATTTGAAGCTAGAAATGGAAATTCAAGTTATTTTCAAGTGTTTTGGGCCTTGAAATGTATGAATTTGAAATTGATTTTGCAAAAGAATGAGTTCTCTTTCAAAGCAGATTTTCGAACTGAAAGTGTACCCAGACCGCTTGAGCGGCCTGGGCCACCGTTCTAGCGGCCAACTTTGATTTGGCCAAATTTTGATTCTAAAGCTTCACCGCTCGTGTAGCCAAAGCCACCGCACGAGCGGCCAGGCCACCGTACGTGTGGCCAAACAAGGCAAATTTTCCAATTTTGTTTCCTTTCCGTTTCCTGACTTCCTGACCTTCATTTATATGGTTTTCACATGTCATATACATCCATATGCATCTCATAAGCATGGAAATAATTGGATGAACAAGTATCGGATAATCGAATAAGGTTAAGAATCAACTGAATGATTTGATTGTGCATTGAGAAATTGTGATGTGAATGTTCGTGTTTGTAGGTCAAGACTCGGGGACCATACAACCAGTTTTGGAAGCCCATTGAGTAACATTCCTGTAAAGATATGTTGATATAAATTATGTTTTAACTGTTATCGATAAGCTATGGCTTTTTGAAATGCTATCTTGATTATGTGAACGAATGTCTTATTTTGCGAATCTATTATGGCATCCACAGATAGTCCCAAGTCATGGGGGACGACATGCAAATGCGGGTCCATGACATATATCTGATACGAGATCTCGTTAGCCACTTCATTAGGGTGATATGTGTTTAATCGGTATCCGGAACCGATTACTCTAGTCAGAAGATGATGTGTTATGTTCTGTGGGAAGTACCAGTATATTATGTTCTAATATGAGACTGATATGATTGATTGTGGTATGATTTGTTTTACGAATATGATTTGGAATTCATTCACTAACCTCTTTACGTTAATGTTATTCACTAGGCTTTAGCTCACTGTTTTTATGTATATGTATAGGTGAATGTTCTGGAGAGCAAGCCTAGGAGGGGTCTTTAGCTGAGCAACCGTTTTGAAGCCTATCAAGTGTTTTGCATGCCTCCGAGTTGGGGCTAGGCCTGGAAGGCCGTTGTTAAACTTTTGATCATGTTCTATACTTTCAACATGTGTGTATGTTTTGTATACGAGATTATATTATATGTTATGTATTGCAAGTGGGTAAATTAACGTTTGCATGTAAATATTTGTTCATATAGATGCACAACTCATTGGACTATTGGTGTTTTTGTATATTGCTTCCGCAAGCCCCAATTATTTTTATTTGTATAGGAAGGCCTTTGGTAATCCAAGGATTACTGGCCAATTACAATGCCAAACTTTTAGAAGCAGGTTTGGGTTGTGACAATTATTCTGCTGTATATCTATACACATATGATTATATTAGATTATACTTATATATGTGAATGATTAATTTTACATTTGCATGTTAAATGAGTGCTTTTTTTTTTGTTAATAAAACCCTTACCATACTATGTATAAATTCCAAATACATATATTACCCCAATTGGACAAGCCTATTGATTAAATCTGATCCAAAGTTTATGTGCAAGCGTAGTGACTTGAATTTTGAGTTTGAGCAAGGAGACCAATGCCTGTATGGCACTCACCACTTCAGCAAAAATTTAAAAATTTTGAAAATAAAAAATAAAAAAATTATTGTTTGTAGCCACATAAAGGTGTTTTGACATTTTCTTTAACTTGATTGTATTTGTTTGTTTGCTGATTATAATACAATTCACATTGATTATTATTATATTGTAGGAAAGGTTAAATGCTAGTTAAGTGGTTGGAAATGGTTTTTTTTTTTTTTTTAAATCGATGTAAGTCAGTTATTAAATTAACACATTTTTACTTTTGCAAACATAAAGTGCTTGCCTCCTAATTCAACTCCTCCTTAAAGAGAGTTGAACCCATAACCTCTCTCTTGGAACTAAGCCCTTATGAGAGTCATAGTAGTTAAGAGGGAATAAAAATAATAATTGGAATTATGTGGGTCCCGATATTGTCACGTGGTGTAATTATGGATTATTATGTGTATAGCAGTCGTCAAATCCTCATCAAACACTGTATTAGTGTTTTGTGTTATAAAAAATTTATCAGGAAATGAAATCTTATCGATATAAGAGTCCTACACAATTAGAAATTGTTTGGGATAAGACTTCTAAAACATTTAAACTATTTGCAAAGCAAGTCACTAGATATTATAAATATGCGACACCCCCATGGATTGAGGTACGCGATTTCTCTTTATGAATTTGTCTATTAAATATTTTGATAATATTAGAGGACTAACTTGGGTGTTAAAGGATCTCCGGCTACAGCTGGAGGCATTTTTTGTTGTAGATGGTAATTGCATGGTAGTTCAAGTCATCTTTTTCGTTGGATATCTTCATCATCACACTACAACATTTTCTTAGTTTAGTGACATTTGAAAGTGTCACAAAACTATTGGTTTAATGACATTTTTTAGTTTTGTGGCATTTTGAACAAGTGCCATTTGTATCCGTGCCGTGGTAGATACTTGCAAGTGCCACTACACCATCATGGCTAAAAACTTTCAATGACATTTTGATGTCATGGTAGATATTATTTGTGGCACTATCAAGCGCCATTAAAAAAAGAGTTAGTGACACTTATAAGTGTTATTACACCATCAAAACTAAAACCTTTCAGTGACACTTTAATGTCATAGTAGGCACTATTCGTGACGATATCAAGTGCCATTCGTGACGATAATTCGTTGAAGAACAATTTGATCTGCTCTTGCGGAGACTCGAACCGCCAACCTCCCGTACCATAAACCTTATACACCACACTCTTCCCACTACACCTCTATAGCACCATATGATTATATATGCAACATCTATTATTTATATAGTACATACATCCATATTAATATAAAAGTATATGTATAAACATAATTATTTTATTGAACATAATTTATGTAAAATAAACTATTTACTAGCAAAATAAAAAAAATCACTTTTGGCGACTAAAAATATTTTTTAGTCGCCAATTCTATACTTTTGGCTACTAATTATTTTTTAGTTGCTAAAAAACTTAACTTTTGCCAACCAAAATCAGATTTGGTCGCCGAAGATGCACTTTCAGCTACCAAAATTTTGGTCGCCAAAAAATTTAATTCCCGCCTTACGATTTTAGTTCTCCCGTGCTAAAAATGACCACTTTTGGCGACTAAATTTATTTTTAGTCGCCAATTGTAGACTTTTGGCTACTAAAATTTTTTTTAGCACCAAAAAGCTTTACTTTTGGTTACTAAAAATTTTTTAGTCGGTAAAACCCATATAATCAGCGACCAAACTTATTTTTAGTCGTCAATTGTAGACTTTTGGCTACTAAATTTTTTTAGTCGCCAAAAAACTTTACTTTGGGCTACTAAAAATTTTTTAGTCACTAAAACCCATATAATTAGCGACCAAACTTAGTTTTAGTTGCCAATTGTAGACTTTTGGCTACTAAAATTGTTTAGTCGCCAAAAAGCTTTACTTTTACCAACTAATGTTGTTTTAGTCACTGAAAGCTATACTTTCAACGATCAAATTTTTTTTTGTCAGGAAATTTAGTCGCCAAATGTGCTTTTTCTTGTAGTGTATATTGAGTTTTATTTATTTATTTTTAATCATTTACTACATTTTAAAAATTTAGAAAATATATTGACATTTTTTATTTTTTCAAAAATGCCATTATAAACTTGGAAAGTTTTTGGCTTAGTGGCATTTCTCAAAATGCTATAAAATATTTGTTTATGACACTTTTCACCTAAGTGCCATAAAAAGTAATTTGTACCTACCTAGTGTCCTGACATTTTTTAAAAAATGCCATTGCGACTAAAGTTTAGTGGCATCTGTTGGTAAATGTCACGAACATAATTTTTTGTGTTATTATTTTATAAAAGGCCATAAAATTAATGTGACATTTCTTTATTGAAATTCCACTAGAGCCTTATATGTTTGTGGTTCTGTGACATTTTTCTAAAACATTTAATGCCAATTTTTATTTTTGTGGCATTTTCTAAAAACATGCCACTAGTATCGTGTCAGTAAAGTGTAAATTTGTTGTAGTAACATTTTTGTTGTAGTGAAGTGGCACTTTTTTTAATTAAAATGTTACTAGAGTCTTGTATGTTTGTAACTCTATGACATTTTTCTACAAAATGCCATCAAATATTCTTTTGTGACATTTTTTAAAAACATGCCACTAGTATGGTGTCACTAAAATGTATTTTTGTTACAGTGTCAAATATAAATCTTTTTTTTTTTTATGTTCATACAATTGACACTGTCTGTGAAAAATAACTAAATCCAACAACTAGAAAATCACACCGCTCGTTAGCCCTAGAGGATAGGATAAGTTTCAATTCTCAAATTCCTTTTAAGCCATTAATTTGTCCATGATTACTCTCTGAAAAGTTACCAGAACATAGCTTTTTGTGCAATAATGGCTAGGTCATGCTTATGTCCTATCTAAGCTTAGCATTAATTTTAGATATTTGTTATGAAAACTACTGTTCGAAAGACACCATGAATATGATTAGAATGTTACTTTATCTTGGAAATTACTTAAAGATAAACTACAAAGCTAAGAACTCGGCCATGAAATTCGCCATATTGGCTCGGTCCCACATCATGAACTTGAGTTCTTTCATTATCTTGTTCCGTTACATGTTCATCAAAATTCGTTATGATTTAGCATGAATTTTTTTATTATTCTGAGCATAAAGATATTATTATTAATTATAGATTTTATGTCCTATTATTTTGATTATAGAGATATTATTATCAGTTATTATGTTAGATTTTTATTATCTACGGAGTATGAATTTTTTGAATTATTATTCCGATCATGGAGATTTTATATATTATCAGTTATTATGTCAAATTTTCATTAGCTGTGGAACATTGATTTTATGAATTATTATTCTGACCATGTAGATATTATCACAATTATTATGTCTAATTTTTATTATTTGCGAAGTATGAATTTTATATATTATTATATCGACCATGAAGATATTATTAGCAGTTATTATGTTGGATTTTATATCTGCGAAGCACAAATTTTATACACTATTATTCCGACAATGAAGATATGGAATATCAATTATATTGGATTTTTATTATTTAAGGAGCATGATTTTTTTTACCGAGCGTGGATGGAGACTGTTATTTTGGTCAAATATGCCACCGAACTAGGATGTAGACAATTATTTTAGTCAAATATGCTATTGGACTGAGATGGAGTCTGCGCTTTATGGATTACGGGGGCAAAATAAATTACACTACCCCTTGGTTAAAATTTTTATCTCTTTACCGAGTGGATTTTTAATCGCCAAGAAGCAAGTTGGTGGTTTTCTCAATTTTGAGATTCCTTGCCGAGTGAATTTTGCTCTGCAAGAAGCAATCTGGTGGCTTGTCTAACTCTGGGATTCCTTGCTGAGCACAAGAAGAAAGTTAGTGGCTTGTCTACCTTTGAGATTCCTTGCCAAGTAGATTTTACTCGACAAGAAACAAGTTGCTGGCTTGTCCAACTCAGGGATTCCTTACTGAGTAGAAAAAGCAAGTTGGTGGTTTGTCCAACTTTGGATTCTTTGCCGAGCGAATTTTGCTCAATAAGAAGTGTAACGCCCCAATTTCTAGGCCGTTAATAATCAAATCAACCTCAAATTTAAAAATCTAACTAATTAATAACCTCAAAAATACAAATTGGCTCCAAAATAATTACACAAATGTCTATAATTTATAATTTATACAAATCTCCAAAAATAATATATAGTGGTGGGCCCAAAAATCTCCAACTCAGAAATTCATTAAATGCTTCAACTCCAATCGCCACTAGATTTGCTTCACACCTGAAAAATAAATTAATTCGGGAAGTATACAATACGACAGGAATAACAATGCTCGAATAGAGAATAAATCAATAAGGATTCAACAATTTACGACATGACACAAATGATTCGATTTGAGATACCAAGCAATTTACTAAATTACACAGACAAGTCTACTCAACATATGATAATTTATCCAGGACCAAATATCCGGTCCTACTCAGTACATGACCAGTGACCGGTCTCACCCACTTCACCCAAGTACAACCGCTTATCCGGGCTATTGGTCCAAGCTATTGGTCCAAGCTATTGGTAAGGTCCACTTGATCCATGTACGGAGCATTTCTACGTCATTTAGCCAAACAAATCAATACTAACTACATAGAACAACTTCATAGAATTTATCAAATGACTAGAATAATCAAATGTATCAACGAGAATTATTTCACAGAAATTAACATATGACCAGGATAATCAAGAGGAGTACAAATGAGAAGTAATTAAAATAAACACTCTTTGCAAAAAGATTTAGAGGAAGCATATTGTATACCGCCAGAATTACCTCAAAATAATTCCATGACCACTTGATGCAAAATCGCTCCAACACCAATGCTTTAATCATCTGCTATATCACCATAAATCTCCAAATGACGTAGATCTAAAAGGTATGTATAGTTTAACAAAATCTACAATTCTCATCTTGAATAAAATGCTAACTTTCACTCTAAATACTCTTAATCTAAACTCTAAATTTCTATAATTTAAGAGAGAACAATATGATAGAGAGATATGGATGGACCAAGAAGAAGAATGGAAAAAAGTTGAGAGGATGAGTTCCAATTTATAAGCAAAACAAAGAGTAGCCTCCAAGCAAACTTGGAGAGAAAGAAAGATAATTGACTTGCAGGCAAAGAAAGATTGCTTGGAGGGAAAGAAAAAAACCTTTGCTTAGAGGGAAAGAAAAGAACCTTTACTTGGAGACCAAGCAAACTAAAAAAATAAATAAATAAAAGAGATGAATAATGATAATAATGAAAAGTAGGTAAAAAGAGATAAAAACAAATAGAGAAAAAAAAGTTAGGTTCTCATATAAAAATATTACCACCAAACTACCACTAATATCTCTCACTAAAATATTAATACCTAAAAAATACGAGGTTTCACAAGAAGCAAATGGGTGATTTGTCCAACTGTGGGATTCCTTGCCAAGCAGATTTAGCTCACCAAAAAGCAAGTTGGTGGTTTGTCCAACTTCCTTGCCGAGCAGATTTAGCTCGCTAAGAAGCAAGTTGGTGGTTTGTCCAACTCTAGGATTCGTTGCCAAGCGGATTTTGCTCGGCAAGAAACAAGTTAATGGTTTGTCCAACTTTCATTGCCGAGTGGATTTTGCTCAGCAAGATGTAAGTTGGTGGTTTGTCCAACTTTGGAGTTAATTGTCGAGCAAATTTAGCTCGGTAAGAAGCAAGTTGGTGGTTTGTCCAATTTTGAGATTCCTTGCCAAGCATATTTAGCTCTCCAAGAAACGAGTTGGTGGTTTGTCCAACTCTGAAATTCCTTGCCAAGTGGATTTTGCTCGACAAGAAGCAAGTTGATGGTTTGTCCAACTTTTCTTGCCAAGCGGATTTTGCTTGGCAAGATGTAAACTAGTTGTTTGTCCAACTTTCCTTGTCGAACGGATTTTGCTCGATAAGATGTAAGTTGGTGGTTTGTCCAACTTTGAAATTAATTGCTGAGTAGATTTAGCTCGGCAAGAAACAAGTTGGTGGCTTATCTAATTTTGGGATTCCTTATCGAGCATATTTAGCTCACCAAGACGCAAGTTGGTGGTTTATTCAACTTTGAAATTCCTTGCCGAGCAAATTTTGTTAGCCAAGAAGTAAGTTGGTGTTTTAATAGTTCCTAACAAGGTTAGGCATTCTTAAAATAAGTTTTAGTAGAGGCAGACATTTTCGGAATAAGTCCTATCAAGATTAGGCATTATTGGAATAAGTCCTAGTGCCTGTATATCGTTCTAATTAGGCAATATTACACAATTATGTTTATTAAAATAATAACAAAAAGTTTCCACTCTTTCATTGGGTTCAAAGAGAATGCAAGCTTAGGGGCAATTGAAAGAGAATAAAAATAATCATTGTAATTATGTGGGTCCCGATACTGCCACGTGGTGTAATTATGGATTATCACATATATGGTAGTTGTCAAATCCTCATCAAACACTGTATTAGTGTTTTGTGTTATGAAAAACTCATCAGGAGATGAAATCTTATCGATATAGGAGTCATAAACAATTGGAGATTGTTTGGGATAGAAGTTCTAGAACATTCAAACTACTTGCTAGTCAAATCACTTGATATTATAAATGGGCGACACCCTCATGAGTTGAGATACACGATTTCTCTATATGAATTTGTTTATTAAATATTTTGATAATATTGGAGGACTAACTTAGGCGTCGTAGGATCCCGGCTATAGCTTGGGATGTTTTGTCTTGTAGATGGCGATCGTTTGGTAGTTCAAGTCATCTTTTTCGTTAGATTTCTTCATCATCAAATACGATATTTTTTTTGTGTCCGTACAGTGGCTAATTAGACTAGGCCTAGTTAGTTTATTGGAAATGCTTTCTTATTGGGTATGATAACTAAATTCAAATCTTATCAATTTTCTTTTTCTTATTTTTATCAAAAAAATAAAATAAATAAAAATTGAGCCCTAAACCAAGGTTGACTATGGGTTCATGAGATAGGCCTTTAAACTTGACCCAACGGGCCAAAAGTTGCAGCCTAATTTTTTAGTTTCAACATTTTTAAGTCTTCATGATAAGGGCAGAACTGAGCAAAAAGCCTTATTATCAGGATAGGTGTACTAATAAATTCTTTTACAAGAAGTGTACTTAATGTTTACTTTTAATTGTTGTTACAAAGTCTCTCTTTTTTTTTTTAGCGGCCTTTTTTTTTAAAAATGTGTAACTAATTATTAATTTTAGCAACTGTTAAAAAATTCATCACAGAAAAACTCATTATTAATTTTTAGCGACATTTAAAAAATTTGTCCAAAAAAATGTCACTAATTCTCAATGTTTAGCGACAAATTTTCAAAATTATCACAGAAAAACATCACTAATTATCAATTTTTAGCGATAATTTTATAAAATTGTCACAAAAAAAAAATCAATAACGCTTGTGAGACTTTTTTTTATTTATACAAACACTTGTAGGACTTAATGGTGTACAAATCTTTACGACAAGACATGTGAGAATTTAACTCATAATAAGGGTGATATTACTTAGACCAAAAAATTATACCTACTTTTCAAATCCTATTGTGACAATCTATTACAAAATCTAATATAATTTTCTCTTATATATTCTCTAATTATCAACTAATATCTAATTTATATATTATTAAGTTTAGAAAATAACTACTCCCTACGTTTCAAAATATTAGTCTTTTTTGGGAAATCTAATTTTTTTGATTGTAAAATTATTACACTTAAAAAATATTAACTTTTCAAAACTACCATTTGGTAGTACAATTATTATACTTCCAAAATATTAATATTAATAAATTTAAAAGAATGAAAAAAGAGAAAATTCATATGTTATTTTAGTACTTAATTTTTTAAGACAGACTAATATTTTGGGATAATAAAAAATAAAATAAGGGCCTGATACTTTGGGATCAATGACATATTAAAAATGTATTTGTTCATAATAATAATGGAGTTTAATAAGCACATCTATATGGAATTGTAATCATTTTCATTACATATATGTAATGGAGAAATTCTATTAAATTATTAAATAATGAGTGTAATAAATTTTTTTAAATTTAAAATAATTACTCCATTCATTCTAAAATATTAAGCCCTTATTCTATTTTTCATTATCTCAAAATATTAGTCTCTTTTCAAAAATTAAGACCAAAATAACATCAATTTTATCCTTTTTTAAATTCATTAATATTAATATACAAAAAAAAATATAATTATGACAATTAATATTTTTTCAAAAAAAATTGTAGTATTTTGATTTTAAATCAAATGATAATTTTGATAAATTAATATTTCTAAAGTATAATAATTGTACTATTAAAAAAATTTAAATTTTCCAAAAAAATCAATATTTTAAGGTAGAGAAAGCATTAATTTACATCAGTCCTGCTGGGGACCCCCAGTGGGGGTAACCCCCAACACTCCCACCTCCACGTGGGGGGCAACAAGTGAAAAAAAAAATAAAAAAATTGACCAATCAGATCCCATTGAGGTCCTAGAGGTCACCCCAGTGGGGTCTGATGCATTTTCCAATTTACATTCCTATAAAATAGTCATTACAATCTTTCCATTCCATAGAGATATTACCGTACTTAGCCTTTGTTTGACGGCTGGGTTTGTGAGTTTTTTTTTTTTTTTTTTTTATAGTTATTTTAATCTAAAAAGATAAAATAAGTTAAAAAAAAGTCAGTAAGTTAAAATATCAATATAAACTATAATTATTTTTTTTTTCTTTACAAAAGTCAATAAAATTTATAAAAAAAAAAAAAAAACTCACTCCAAACAAAACTTTTTAATCACAAATTAAAATAATCAAAAAAAACTAAAAAATTAAAAAATCAATTCACATCCCAAACGAAGCGTTAATCTTTGGGTAAATTACAAATATACTCCCTGAGATTTGTTTAAAATACGAATTGTTCATGTGGTTTGAAAAATTACAAATACCTCCCTGTCAGAATTTTTTATTTAATAGAATTAATTAAAAAAAGTGAAATTTCTAACTATTCACCTATATAATAATAAAATTATCTAAATTATTAATTGAAATAAAATTTTAATATTATTAAAAATTATTAATTAACTTGATAATTTATTAATAAAATGACTTATTTTTATAAAATTAAAAATCTTGGAGAATATAATATAATTTCTAAAATTACGAATAATTTGTAATTTAAGTAAATTCAAGTACGTGTTTGTAATTTATCCGTTAATTCTTTTCATTGCCAACCAAATTAACCATCATCGTGAAAAGGAAGCAAACTACCAACACACACACACATCTTCACACTATATATACACATATACAGTCGCACAACGTTTACATCCTTCGGTGGAGATCGCCGGAGAACGCGTTGACGGCGAGTCTGTGCTAGGGTTCCGGCGACTTAAGGTTTGAATGATGTCGGAGGATGTTGTAGTAGGGGAGAGGAGCGAGACGGCTGTGTCGACGATCGTCAAGGCTCCCACTCACACTTTATTCAGCGTCTGCAAGTCTCTCTTCGCCGGCGGAGTTGCCGGAGGAGTGTAAGTGTTCATTCATTCATACTCTCCTTTCCTTTTTCTTTTCTTTTTTTTCCGAGTTTGATTTCATTTCGATTGTTATTGTTGATCTATGCAATGTATAGAAAAGGAATAAAATTTTGCAGTACATGGTACATATGCGTTATATTGATAATTAGGTGTTGTCAAAATGTGATATTTGAACTGTGATTGTGTTTTGTTTAAACATACCAATGTTTTCATTTGTTTCTATCCTCATTGTCTTGGCTCTATTGCAAGCATTATATCAAACATCTTGAAGACGCAAGTTGCTTCGCCTTAACTTTGTCTACGGTAAATAAGCAGCGTTAAGCCTTTGTGAAACAGCACTTTCATATCCACATGTCTTATTTTCCACTATATTTGCGCTATTATGGATTAATTTATTTGTTGCATTTTTATGTATTAAAAGTATAACTGGGACAAACTTTATTGTTGGTTTTTAGAATTTTAATAAAAATGAAGATTTGGTTTGGGAATTTAGAATAGGAGCTATATATGATTGTTATAATATACACCTTTTCGGCTTTGGGTTTTCACTTTTCATCAAATACTGGAAGCACAACTTAAGAGAGTTGACATAGTTTTAGGTCATGCTGGAAACATTTTATTTGTTTATAAGGGTGGAATGTCCAAACTTTGACCACTTGTCTAAGTTTCAGTGATACCTTCAAGTCAGTTGCCCCTTCATGAATTGGTGTGCCTAAAAACTGGGGAATGTATGAATGTTACCAGATTCTATATTGGTCAATTCTTCTAGGAACTTAACTTTTCTTTTTCCCTTAGCTCTTTGCTAGCCCTTGCAGTTGACTGCAATCTACTAGGTTCAAGGACTGAGAACATTGTTACATTGTCTAGAATTTATGTTTCTGAAGCACCCTCAAAACCTGTGCATTTCTTTTGGGTATAATAGGGAAAAAATTAGTTCAAATGTAAGGAAGAACTGAGCAACCTTTGGCATTGATGTGGTTAACTTAAACTGAGAAGTAATTTTTTTTTTTTTTTTTTGGTCTTTTGGAGCCAAAAACCTTTTATTTTTCTTCTCTCCAAGGAACGGGGAAAACATTGTTTATAGACACTACTATAGATCAACAAATTAATCTTACATTATCTGGCATAAGCAATCATTTATAGCCTTGCGAAAAGCAGTGGTAGACCTAGAAATTGTCCAAACAGGGGGCCTTAAGGTAAAATTATTTCAGTTTTTGGGGCCAAAATAAAATTATATAGATTTTCAAGGGTGAAAATGCTGATTTTTATTATAAATACTCAAAATAACATGGGCCAAATGGGGTTCTTTTGAAGTTTGGAAGGCCAAGGTAAAATTATATAGATTTTGGAGAGGCCAAGCTAAAATTACATTCATATTGGAGGGGCCAAAGTAAAACCATATAAATTTTGAAGCGGTCAAAATGCTACTTTTTATTGAAATTACTTAAAATAGTAGAGATCTAATTATAATTTTGTAAAGTTTGGGGGGTCCTGGCCACCACCAGCCCCCCTTGTGTCTGCCAATGCCAAAAAGCATAGCCTGTTGTCTATGGTAATGTTATCTTTGCTTCACATACTTGAACTTGATGTCAGAATTATCACACAGAACTGTCTCTATATCATTGTCAAGCTCTAGTGATAATTGTACTGCCTACAGAGTAATTTTGTTGATAAAAATTGCATAAAGGGGAAAACTTTCTCCTAGTATTTTCTTTACACTGAATGTATCCCTATGTACTTCATTTTTCAGGTCTCGTACTGCTGTTGCTCCATTAGAACGGTTAAAGATTTTGCTACAGGTAGAGTAGAACTTTTATGTCAAGCTGATTTCTTTTAGCATGTTTAGAATTTTTGTATGACCTTTGCATTTGCGGCATGATGCATATGCATTGTTCCCCTTGTTGAATTGCTTTGTTTTATAAAATGTTTTTGTAATGGTTCCTACCTGAGTAAGTTTGTCAATGCACATGCTTTTCCAGTGGTGGTATCAAAGAGCATGCATGAGTTGTCTGTAATGCATGTGTTTTTTTTTTTTATTGTCTCTCTCCTTTAGTAGGTAGGGTGTAGAGCTAGGTTCTTTAATATTGTGTTTCAATTTTCCTCAACGTTAATGTTGCTTATAGTCACCAAAACTTGTAGGGAAGGAAATGAAAATTTGCAATCTTGCTGTAATATGTTGGGCTCAAGGCCGTTCGGTAATATGTTGTTCCTAACTTTTAGGGGCGGGTTTTGGGTCATGACACTTGCAATAGCCACTTATATCCTATTTCTTCCTTTCCTTTCCTCTCCTATAGCTTTTGGACTAGGAGCAACATTAAGGAATCCTAATTCTTCCTAACTTCCTTATGTTGTTTTGTGAGCAGTATGTCACTTCAACTGCCAAAAAAAAAAATGATTAAATTTGAAGTACTTCATTGTGATGAAATTCTGGGTTTAATGAATCAAATTAAAAATTAAACAAAACACTTATGGTCTGAAAATTGCCTATACGGATGACCATGCATTTATATTAACTTTGACTGTTGTCACACTGATAGCAATATGGAATCAAAATGCATTTTATTTTATTCTTTACATGTCTCTGTAAAACTTGCATTATCGAAGATTGTTTTGTCTAACACAAAAAGTTCTATGACGTGTAAATCAAAAACCCAAGGTCTAAGTTTGAGAGTTTAGTTCCATGAGATTCAACTATAAGAATATCAAAAATCAATTTTATCTCTTATTAATGTCTGACACCTTCTTGAGGATTTATCATTGAACCAATGACAAATGAAGCAAATTCATAGTGATTATTATTGTTCCATCACATCCTTAAGACATTACCTATCATCAGTTTTTCGGCATGTCAAAGGAAGAAATTCCATGCTGAGCATTCTATTTGCAGAAATATTCTAGGATAGATAGTTTAATCTCTGTTGTTTGTCATTGTCTTATGTTATTTTTGTACTCTGCATGGAAAAAACATTATGCGTTTATCTGGTCTTGAAAAATGCAGGTTCAAAATCCCCATAGTATAAAATACAGTGGAACAGTTCAGAGCTTGAAATATATTTGGAGAACTGAGGGTCTCCGAGGATTATTTAAAGGCAATGGCACGAATTGTGCTCGCATTGTCCCAAATTCAGCAGTCAAGTTCTTTAGCTATGAGGAAGCATCTAAGTATGCTACAGTCCTACCTTTTCTTCTACTTTTAATGTTTTGTTTATTTCTGTTGCTGGTATTATTTAGAACGTGATGGCATGCACATTATGCTTTATTGTCAATGTTGGCAGTGGCACCAAGAAAAAGAAATAATAATCAGGAACTATGCTGAAGGTTTGGAAATGTAGAGAAATTTTTTAAAGAAACTATTGCAGGCTTAAGAAACACATAGGGATCCCAGAGAAGAACAGTCTACATGGGAAATAAGTTACAACAATTGGGAATGATATTTTCTTGCTAGAAATTCAACCAGCTAACTTAAATTAAACAATGTAACAAAAACGTACATGTGACTGCCTGTGGAAGTTTGTCAAAATTTATATTAATATCTATTAATTGTAAATAGAGGCTGCTCATGTGTCAATTGCTTTTCTTTCTTTCGTTCGTTTTTATTTATTTATTTATTTCCTTTTTTTTTTTTTTTTTTGGTTGATAAATAAATATCTTCATAAATTTGCATGCCAACGCATTGGGCCTAATGTTGTGATCATTTTATGAAAGAGAAAGAGTACACAGAGTGAGAATACGTAGTTAAAATAGCAATGACAGATATTACTTTGCTAGAAAATTTTGCCACCTAAACAAAGATTTAATAAATGTAACAAAAAATGCATGCTGCCTGCAGGAAATTGCCTTGCCAACACTTTTTATTTTTGATAAATTTTGTCAACGCTTTTAACTGCTATTTACTTAAATAGAAGTTACTCGCACATCAAATGCTTTTTCTTTCCTTTTTTATTTCTTATTTGGGTATAAAAAAATCCTAGAATCAAATGCATGCTCATGCACACATCTACCATCATCACAATTCTATGAAAGGGAAACAATGCATAGGGGAGGAACACTCTTTAGATTGGAGACCTAGTTACAAACTTTGGTATGATGATATCCTATTCTGTAGAGTTGCTTTGTTGAGAACTTCTCCTTATGTCAACTTTCTCAATGTCGTATTTTTCAAAGAATGACACTAGTTATCAAATGATTGGTTAGG
This sequence comes from Camellia granthamiana, assembly GCA_036172215.1. Lineage (NCBI taxonomy): Eukaryota > Viridiplantae > Streptophyta > Magnoliopsida > Ericales > Theaceae > Camellia > Camellia granthamiana. The sequence continues at coordinate 61,698,555 of CM069916.1, read as the reverse complement.
TTGATTGAATAAGGGCTCTTTCTTTTTTCCAAACATCTATCTATTCACCTTTGACCGTTCAGTCAAAAACATTACATATCTTTTGAAGCATTGCATACCTTTTGAAGTCTTTAATGCACCTAATATTTGCATTTGATTATCATAGTATTTTCTTCCTTTTGCTCACTGTTTGACGTCAAACAGGGGAATTTTGGGGCTTTATCGGCATCAAACTGGAAAGGGTATGACTCTCTACTATTTTCTTTTTTTCATGTTGTTCTATTACTGATGGGGATTGAAAAGGCATTGGTAGCATTAAATTGAAGAATATATGAATTTTAGTATAATTATGAGTTATGGTTTCAATAGGATTTTATTTTTGTTTGTAGTTAGTTTTCTATTCCTTTTTGGTTTCCTAATTAGATAGTTCTTATGTATATATATAAATAGGCCTTATGTAATTGATTTTATTAGACTAGGATATGATTTTGAATATTGAGATATTAATTTGGGATTTGATTCCCCAGTTTCTTTCTCTTCTGTTTTTTTGGTGCTACATCAAGTTCTTTTTTGACCTTTGATGAGGCTATGATCCGTTTGATATGTTTCCTCATTCTTACACACATATTGGGTATGGATCCACTAGTTCATTGGTCAAAATTCTTGTCAAAGTAGAAAATGTAATGGATTGTGGTGTCTACAGTGGTAATATACTCACAAGTGCATATGTTGTATGTTGGAGTAACTGGTGGTTAGATGATAATCCAGTTTAAAAATTGTATTAAAGTCTGAACTCTTAAGACAAATTTCTGTTGCCTTCTTGTTCTTTCATGCGTGTGTAGCGGCCATGTTTTCTAAACAGTCCGGAATCTTATTATTGGAAATTAAGTTTTGATATATGTCTGAATATATTTCTACAGTTTGGAGTAGCATTCTATATGAAAATAGAATTAACGCTTTGCCCAAAAAGGGCATTTATCGCTATAGTAGATTCTCTAATAATTCATGCAGTTCATTTGTTTCCCTAAGCACTTGAATGTTAAAATCCAGTTTCTGGACTGGAGCAATTATGATAAATGGAACTCTTACCAAAATGGTTGTAAAGAGATTGAAGAACTTAATTCGAAAAGTTTAAAACTAAGGTTGCGTTTGGATAGATGGATCAAAGGGATTGGTGGTTCAACTTTATAAAAATATAGGAGAGTTGGTTGTTATAGATAGATTGAGAAACTAAAGGGAAGGTAGAGTAAGAAGAAAATTATTTTAACTATAATTCTTCATGTGAAGGATTTTAAATAACTACTTTTACATGGCCATTTAAAACCATCAAGGTAAAGGTCTCAAATTCAATCTTGAATGAATATCTGAACTATCATATTTGAATCTGAACTATTCTCCTTGAATCATTAGTGCCCAAATCCACAAATTCAAATGCAGCATAAATGCTTGTTGAGGAAAATGAATAGGTCCTATTAAATGATACCAAAAATGTACTTGTTTTAAATGCTATGTTAAACACATTGGGTTGATTCCTTCTTCATACGATGTTGGCTCTCTAACTTCTAAATTTGAAAATTGTTATGAAGAGTAAATGTTATTGCTGTGCTAAAACAAGCTATGCTTGTTTCAAGTGCCATACAAAATGGAATGTGATATCAATCTCTGCGGGATATAGACTATTTTTCTTTCCAGTGTGATGTATTGATTGTAATTTGTAATTTAGTAGATAAAAATGAATGATCAAGTGCAGAGCACAGCAACACATAAAACTTTTACAGTCAAAAAATAATAAATATTTTTTAAAGAAAACCACATATAAAATTCTATTTTAGTCACTAAATTTCTTCTGTTGTTAAATTTTGGGTTTGAATTTAAGCGATGTAGCCATATTGATGGGGGTTCTTATTTTTCCATTGTCATCTCTTGTAGAAGATGCTGAACTCACTCCTCTTTTACGCCTTGGAGCCGGAGCATGTGCTGGAATCATTGCCATGTCAGCGACTTACCCAATGGACTTGGTACGAGGGCGGCTTACTGTCCAGGTATATTTTGGTGATTCCTTCTGTATGTCAAATTTATGTAGTTTTGTCCTGGTCCTCCCCATACAGAGTGCAGGCTGTCCTGAATTAGGAATTGATGGTCTCACTTTTTACCCTGTGCTTGATGTTTGTAGACCGAGGCGTCTCCTCGCCAATATAGAGGAATCTTTCACGCTCTTTCAACAGTTTTCCGTCAAGAAGGCCCTCGTGCTTTATACAAAGGATGGCTTCCTTCAGTAATAGGAGTTGTAAGTAACCCTGTATTAGTCTATTGATTGCTTGTTTGTGTTGAAGTCTACAAGCTGATATATGTAGACTTCTGGTTTGGGAATGAATTTTTTTTTTAGGATGGGTTAAATTTGGAACCATTTGGTACTGGTGTACACTTTTGATCTATTGATATGACAAATTAAATCTCAGATAGGCAGCATTGTGATTTTTTTTCTTTTTTTTTAACCCTTCAAAATGTGATTCGAAAGATGGAATTGACTGATTAAATATCATGGATGCTTTAAAAGAATGAGAATAGTTCTTTCTTTTCTTAAGGTCTGGTTATACTGTAAGTACATGCTTGATGTGACTTTTTTTTGGAGGGGGGTAAGTAATGCTTGATGTGACTTGCACAATTTAAATGTTGTTATTTTATGGTTCATCTGGACCTGTTGAATTCTTTTACACATGAAAATGGTAATGATATCACTCTTTTATTAGAATCCTTATGAAAATTTTCTTTATGTCTTCCTGTAGTCAAAAGATTTTTCCATTATCATTCTTCACCAGCTTTGTGCTGATGAGTGTTATATGCTGAAGACAGAGCGTTACATAATAGGCTTGCACTCTAATTATTCTTTAAAGATAAAGATTCAGAATCTGTTTTGCCCAAAGTATTGATCAAAGCTATTTTCTTTTCCTGTTTGTTTCATAATTATGATGAATAGTTTTCTCATATCTATATCGGGAAGCCTAAAATATATAATGTGATGTTTGTAGATACCGTATGTGGGTCTGAACTTTTCTGTATATGAATCTTTAAAAGACTGGTTGATCAAAACTAGACCATTTGGACTAGTTGAAGACTCCGAGTTGAGTGTTACAACAAAGCTTGCATGTGGGGCTGCTGCTGGAACTGTTGGCCAGACAGTTGCTTATCCTCTTGATGTTATACGTCGAAGGATGCAGATGGTGGGCTGGAAAGATGCTGCTTCACTTGTCACTGGTGACGGGAAGAGCAAGGCCCCACTTGAGTATTCTGGTATGGTCGATGCATTCAGAAAAACGGTACGGCATGAGGGTTTTCGAGCTTTGTACAAGGGTTTGGTCCCCAATTCAGTGAAGGTTTGTACTACATATTACAATGATCATCTTTTAATACATTCCCCCACTGTTTTAGTTTGATCAAAGGACAATTGCATTCTTCAGTTCTATCTCTGGTAGTTTGTCCTTTCATTTATGATGGAAACTATTTGATTAACATTTTATTGCAATTGTCACCCTATAGGTGGTCCCCTCCATAGCAATTGCATTTGTGACATATGAGGCGGTAAAGGACGTTCTTGGAGTTGAGATGAAGATGTCAGACTGACACCACATGAAAGTTCAGGTATTGGTTGAACTTCTGTACTAAATTTTGCAAGAAAAAAGGAATGGAGAAGGTAAATTAAGGGAACTATTTGTATTTTTTTATTTTTTCAGATTGTGAGGAAATTTAGAAACCAATTTATAGCCCATGTTGATACTGTTCTCCACATATTTTACCAATCTCCCCTTGATTTTAGCTTTTTCATTCATATGCATCTATAGAAGGATGCACTAGATGCCCTCTATTAGCTTTCAGTGTTATTTCTGTAACTGGTTATTACATAGAGAGAATTATTTGTATGACTGGTTATTTAATAGAAATCAGTAATTTGGTGCATATATATTCCTTTGCGGTTTTGATTTGTTCTTCCTTATGCTTTGTCAACATTGTTTTCAGTTATTGTCTATTTCTTTTGAATTGTGGAATCAAATACATTTGAAAAGCTTTTGAAAACCTTGTAACTCCCCTCTTACTCAACATAACAAACACTCAGAGAAGAAATGAGATGATGGATTCAATCCAATTTGAGGAGTAATTATCCTATCTTCTAGGAATTCCACGTTGGCTGTGTGCCAACCAATGGTAAGGAGCTAAACAAATACATGGCCCTAATAACAAGGAGCTGGTGCACAAACTATAACATTTCATTGGTCTGGCATATGAACACGTGGTCTTCTTGACCTACTATATAATTTCTGCAATTTGAGACTTTAACTCCAGACACTAAACAAAACAGTAGTTTCCTTTAGTGCAAGTTACACTTTACTCCAACTAATAAAAAATGCTATATTTTGGCACCTTGAACTATCAATTTGTGTTGATGTAAACCTTCCGTCACATAAAACATTAGGAGCGCAATTTGAACGAAACTGTATTTTTATGATAGATCCCACCATGTGATATGTATGGTCAAGATTATTTTATGTGATATATATGGGTCCAGTTTCGCTCATTAGGGGGTTTATTTTTTAATTTGAACCGTTCAATGTTTAATGCATTTGAAATTGGCCAGATATCAATAATCACATGTTTGGATTACATCATACATGTATTAAAAAAAATAGAGGGCTTATTTTTAAATTATATTTACCGTCTATTTTTAAAAGGACAAATGTGATCTAAACATGTGATTACCGATATATATGATCAACCATATTTTTTTTATTTTTATTTTTATTTTTTTTGTATATCTACTCAAATGCACTAAAACCTTAACAGCTTGGATCAATGAAATGAACTCAAAATGAACCCGTAATGAGCCAAACTGGACCCTCCGGTTCAAACAGTGGACTGGAGCGGAGTTATTCCTATTTATAAATTGTCTACCCATGACAAGAGCAATACATTCCTACTTGTGGTTGCAAATCAAAAGATGGTTGCTGCTTATTGTAAAACTAAAAGTTGATAATCATAATACATAGCCAAAAATACCCCTCTCAACTTATAAATAATCAGCTTATTCAAGTTATTTCTGCTTAATAAGTTATAAGTAGAAGTTGCATCAAACAACTTGACACAAACTCTTAAAATTAAAATAGGCTATAATCAACTCATTTAAGCTTCAAAAAACAGCCGCGTAATTTCCTATACAATCTGAACAAGTGAATTAGGAAAGCCTAGGTTGCAACTAACTTTCACATGATTCACAGACTATGATGTTTGACAGATACCCCACATAGTAGTTATTCAGTAGGCACCAACTGTCTAGTTGAAAGAATGAACAAAACTGTTAATGATTCATTAAGAAAGAGTTACCAAAAATTGAATGGAAAACAATCAAGAAAATGTTCTATGGTGTCCTCTGGCTTCTAACAGCAATCATATCAGAGAGAATTTTCTTGAGATAATCACTTCGACTCCGATGATAATCAATCCACACACATAACTGTCTTATAGCCTCTCTCTTCTCCTCCTTCATACCCAACATTCCTTCCTCTTTCTCTTTCACCATCTTCTTCAATTCTCTCACTGTATTCTCCAACTTCCAAACCTTCTCTCTCAGTCCCAATATCTCTGCTTCCTTCGTATCCAGCTGTGAAAGCAGACAATCCACGTCTTCCTGAACGTGCTTTATCGCGTTGTTTTTCCTTCTCACCCAATCCTTCGCAAACAAGACTTCACAAGAAGTCTTGGAAATTCGATTCAAGAAGTTCCCACTACACTCCTCGAATTTCAGAGCCACCACATCTAAACCAGTCAAGATATCATTTGCCGTCAGTGAAATTTCCTTCATTTTCTTGACCGCGATTGCAGAAGTTGCAACCCTTTCTTTGAGGTCCGTTTGTTGTTTCTCGTATGTCTCTTTCGTCTTTCTGTACACATCTTTGTTCTCCACATGTAACTGTTCTGCAACACGGATCCTCCTGCTCAAGATACGGAGACTATCTTCAAATTTCTTGCGAAATTCTTCTGCAGTCTCTTCAATCTTTCTCTCTGCAATTTGCAGGTTCAGCATGGACTCAAGATACCGATCTCTAACTTGTTTGTGCTCATCATTCAACTTGTTGATAATAGCTTCTTGGCCTTTCATAGTTGTTTGATGTTCCGCGGTCTTGCTTGTCAATTCAATGTTCTGTTTCTCCATCCAAGTCAATCTCTCCATTAAGCCTTGTTTCTCTCTTTCAATCTTCAACTCCAGTTGGGTTTTCTCACCCCGTAATGAATCCAACTCTGCTACTAAGGCCTTAATCTGAGAAGATGAATCATTCCCAAAATTCTCAAACTTCATTTGGAGAGCAGAGAGCTCATCAATCCTCTCCTTTAATGATTTCTCCAACTGATAGATTCTAACATGTAACCCTTCTTTTTCTTCTCTCAACTGATCAGCCTCATAATTTTTACTTCTCATCTGTTCTTCCAACTCACTTTTCTTGCTGCGTAGAGAACCCGCTTCTAGCTCCAGGTCCTTCACTTGTCTCTCTAAACCCACTTTCTCTTCTAGCATTCTCTGTAAATCCATTGTCTTGCTTTCTAACTTCTTTTTCAAATTTTCTATCTGAATGAGGAAATGTGATATTTCTTGAGTTACTTTCTCTACAGACGATTCTGATTCACTTTTCTGGCTGGTTAGGGAATGCAGCTCCTGTTGTAAAAAATTAATCTGATCCATTACGCCATTGACTTCAACCGATGCTTCATTGCTCTTGAACAACACTTGTTCTTCCAATTCGCCTTTTTGAGTTCGCAAAGTGTCCACTTCCAATTGCAAATTGTTGGTGCATGCCATCAAATCCTCAATCTTAGACATCGAGTTACTCTCATTTTCCTCAAGTTTCCTTCGAAGAGCAGAAAGTGTATGTTCTTTCTCTTTGGATGTCATTTCAAGTTCTAAAATACGGGATCGCAGTCCTGAATTTTCCTCTCCTAGTTGTTTAGCTTCCTTGGCTCGACCTTTGACTTTCTCTTCAAGTTCTCTCTTTCGGGTGCACAAGTTTTTGTTCTCAAGTTTCAAGCTAGAAACTTCGCGTTCTAATTCCTTTATCTGAGTCGGTACTTTACTCTCATTAACCTGATGTGCTGCTCTAGAGAGGGAAAACAATTCCTTCTCTCTTTCAACCAATTTCTCCTTTAATTGGCCACATTCTTTCATGAGTTTCTGTTTCGTGATCTCTGTTTCCTCTCCTTCAGTCATTAACTCCTTAATCGTTTTCTCGGATTCTTTTACATTGCTTGGAGATGCCATGTATCCCGTATGTAAAGCTTCCTTTTCTTCGATTATAGAGTTAAATTTATTCCTCGGACTGCTTCTAGCGCTTGCTTCATCAACAGAATGATATGATTCCGTGTCAGAGCTGGAGGTAGAAGAAGAGCCCTCCTTGTTTTCTTTGCCATGAACTTTTTCTCTTACCTCTTCTCTGAGATTACTATAAAGTTCATAGAGTGATTGGTACTGTTTGTGAAAATGATCGATAAGTTCATTAAGTTCCAAGTCTGTTGCCGAGTTCCCATCTCTCTTGGCTTGGTTCTTCTTCTTTATAAGCTTCATAATCTTTGCTTCTTTATTTTCTATTTCTGCAATATAGAAGTAAACTTCTGAATTTAGTACAGGGGAAGCCAAACATTTGTGGAGGAAAGATAATAGCTTAACGTTGTGTTTAGATCATGAATTTGGATAGAGATTTGAAAAGAAAAAGGGAAAAGGTGGGTGAAATATAAATAAAATATTGTTACATTTCACCTACCTTTTCTCTCTTCCTACCAAATCACTACTCAAATCCATGATCCAAACACAGTCTACGAATCAAGATGTAGTAAGGAGAGCTTGAATTCTCAAATATCGAAGACAGAGAGCTTGAAGAGCTCAAGCCACTGATCAACGCCTTTAAAAGACAGAAAAATGTACATTTGGGGATTCAACAGAAACCCAGCTGTAACACATTTGGGGATTAGTAGGGGTCGGACTTGGGTGGCTATATAATTTCAAATATGATCAGAGACAGGGTTTAAATTTGTCAATCTAAATTAAATTTGGACAGCTCAATATACCTATTTTAGTCATCTTCAGTTGTTCATCTTTCTCAGGATCAATATGACTACTCCCCAAGGACTTTATTGACTCCCCCCAGCGACTCCTCGGCATCTTTAGGCTGGCTCTCTAGAAAACTTTGCTCGAAAAGCAGGGATATCAAGAGAATGCTGTCTCTATCTGAAGCGCAACAAAAATTGGATGAAAACATTATTGTAATTCAAGAATTATGTAATTCAAGAATTATGCTTGACATCTGACACCTAAGCGGTTGAAATGGCAAAAAGAGCTCATTCGAAAATAACAGAAAAGGCGAGATTACAATTAGAATACAGAAATACTGTTTCACCAAAAATATGTATATAATTTGTGTGTATAGACTAGATGGACATCTAAAGAAATGGACATTAGCCTAAAATAAATCAAACAAATCACTTATTTGAAAATTCAGGATCATTAAATCATCTTACAATTTTCTCATCAGTACCAGAACCAGAAAATGAATCAAACATTGAAGGAAGCTAAATAGAACATGATCTAAACCATTAGAAACGCTGTAATACAAAAATAAATAAATAAATAAAAATTATCGCATCATTCATTCAAGAAATCAAACAAAACCAGAATTTACTGCTCTGTTTGGCTCCTAAGAAAACAAAAGAAAACAGGAGGTTTACATCTTAAAATTTTCTCATTTTCATTCGTTGTGAACCAAGGAAACAAGAAATCTCAAGAATTTAACGATTTGCCTTTCTTCTTTATATATTCCAAGAAACAAATTCAACGTGAAAATAACCATATATAAGATTCCAAATGTATTTTACTTTTCATTCCTCTGTTTTTCTCTGCAAACAAACAGAGATGATTGTGCGAACAATGCCAAAAGTGATGGAATCTAAATTACCTGTAAATTGAAATCTGTAAGTAAAGCTCCAAATTTGTGGCTGATCTGATGAAACCAATTCAGAGAGAAACACACAAAGAAGCAGAGAGAGAGAGAGAGAGAGAGAGAGAGAATTTTTGTATTGGTTAGATTAGATGACTCGTACTCAATGTGATTCAGGGGATGTACGCATGGAAGTGTGCGCGCACATGCATATATATAACTAAACGTCTCATGGATGTGCGTGTGGAACATTTGGATCTACTTGTAACTCTCAATCATACCCTTTGGTTATCTACGCTTCCTTATAATTTTAATTTATAAAATACTTTACCCATTGTTATCATACTTTTATTAGTTATATAAATGAAAAAAAAAAAAAACAAAAGCCGTAAGTCTAATTTTAAATTTTTTTGAGCAATAGTGTCAAATTCTATTCTTTTGAGGCCAAATAAAATATGATTTAAAAGACCATATTATTCCTACCTATTTTTCTACGACATCTCTCTGTCCAAGGTTTATCAATATGTCCACATGTCATTTCTTTATTTGTCCACGTGTCACTTATATGTTTACTTAATTTATCTCTCTATCCATATCATCACCACTACCACCGTGGCCGTGGGTGACTTTCCAATGTCAATGGTGACCCAGCTATGATCTAGCGATATTGTGGTAAAAATGAAAACAAAACAATAATTTGTCTTTCTCACTAAACAATTTCATTAATCATATTATTATCTACATAAAAGATAAATTATTTGATTTAATGCCATATCCCCCGTGAAAATGACTTATCACTAATAAACCTTTTAAAAATAATCTTCTTGAAATATATATTTTACCTTATATTTATGTATTCACATCATTTGCATTAATTTTGATTCTTTTAGGTTTTGTTTCACTAAAAATGAGTTTTGTGTAATTATACTAAAATTATGAGACAAATTATATTTCAAGAGAGGTCGGTGTAATTACCTAATTTGAATTTATGTAAATGTTTCTTTAACATTTTAATTTAATTTAATTTTTTTGATAAATTCATTGAAAATTTAAATGTCAAAGTATAGTCACTGAGTTTTAAAATATTGTACAAATAAGTAAATTGATTCTAATTCGTTTTTCAAAGTAATTATAGCATGTATTTTCTTATACATTTCCGGTATTTCATTGACACTTTATTATTTTTATTTTATTTTAAACAAAGTAAGTTTAAACGTGACAAAATGCATATCGCAACTCATCAAATATAATCACAAGCACACTTTTTAGGATTTCAAGACTAAATCGACATTTTCAATATAAAATGTGCCTTTGAAAGTTATAAATCTGATACATATTCTTTTGGGATCCAGTTCCCTTTTCTGACAATTGCACAAGCTTTTTTTCTAGCTTTTTAGTCTTTGTTATTCGGTAATTTTTAAGTGTGTAAATACATATTATATTTATTTATGTAAATTTTTATAAATATATGTAAATTATCTTATAAAATCGCATAATTTTTATAAATATACGTAAATTAACCTATAAAAATTTGAAAAATCACTACTTATATATATTTGTGAGAACTTACGCGATTTTGTAAAGTAACTTATTGTAGCCTGCTTTTCGTGCTCCTTTCAGATACGATAGTCCTACAGTTTAAACTCCCGTGGTTCTGAATCTGATCTCATAAGTTCAATGTAAAATAGATAAATATAAAAGAGTCTAAATCAGGTAAATCTTTTAGAAAATCAATTTTTGACTCAAAATGCCTAAAATTGACTGTTTTGCCCGATACATAGTCGCTACCTAAATATTTTTTGAGAAATTTAGGAAACCCGAGACTCATGCCAAAGGCCACTTATCCGTCATCATCAAAGTATCTTGGCTCAAGAACTTAGGTACGAGAGGGGAATGTCATGAATTGAGCACCCCACTCACCTGGTCAAAAATCGACCTCTACTAATCATAATGTGATTCTTATTTACATTATATGCTCTTGTTCCGATTATTAGGCTAACATTACTATATGACGCACACAAGTATAGACTAATTTGCAAAAGTTGGAACATTTGATTTTATGTTTGTTTTTGAAAGGTGTTTGAATATGTATCATTTGAAAAAGTGATCTCATGTGTACATTTAAGCAAATCGTCCCAACTTAGGCAATTAGCCTTCATCCGTAGGTATTTAGACAGGTATATCACTTAAGCACTTAACCTCATGGTAATCATGCTCGACATGGCAACAACCACGCATATGCAATATGCTAAAGCAATAAGTGCTCACCTAGTACTCTAAGGCAAGCCAAGAGAGATAAAATAGTTAGGAAAAATGCATTATCCTAATAATGCAAAATGACTAATGCAATGCATACGAAAATGCAACTAATAGGTTCGGTTGTCTAATATATCATGTGAATCACTTTGATAGCATGTGGTAGTGCACGTATTCAATGAAGCAATAAATGACAATGCTTGTTAAAATGATGAGTCAATCTTATGTATATGAGACAAATGGATGCAAATTATGAAAAATGCTAAAAGAAACATGATACTCTATGCTATCCATAATAAGCGGATAAATAAAAAAGGAGAAAGACGTGGGGTTGGAAGACATACACAATATTATAATTTTGCCCTCACGCAGGAGGGTCCGAATAAATGTCCTAGCAAATTACTAAATTAACTAGCTATTATAAAATAAATGAAATAAATTAACTACACTAGCTAATTATTATAAGTTTTAACTAAGCTAAGAATTAAACACAACATGATATTTAATTAACTAAGTAATTAACTATTACAGGTCCCAAGAAACGAGGGGTGACTCATGCATGCACGCGGATTTTCATCCAAAAATGTCTCTGTTTGACTACCAAAATGCTTCTGTTTTGCAGTCAAAAAATTGTACTGTTTTGCCTCAGCCTCTGCTTTGTTCTGCAGGAAAAAAAAAAAAGACATTGCCTGGCTGAAAAAGGTGGACAGCCGGCCGGAAGAAGTGGTCGGTCGTACAGTAAAGGTGGTCGGCTGGCCACTAATGTTTGGTACTGCCCGGTTGCAACAGACATAAAACAAAGCACAAACAGAGTATTTTTAGGGGATATTTGTCCACCTTACCTCTCCTTATCATCGAACAAATCAAAGGAGGGATAGACTCAATTTTCAAACCATCAATCGACATAAGTTCATTGCATGATAGATTATGAATCAAGGAATACAATTTCAATAAATGATAATGAAAGACTCACAAACCTCCTCCCTATCATTGATTTGATCAAGGGAAGTGGTTGACATTAAATCTTGAACCGTTTTCATTACTAACAAGCAATGTTTTGAAAACTGGACTGGTGAGCGAACTAGAAAAAGGACCGGGTGGACGGGTCATCGGTTCAACAGTTGGGTCAAAACGGTCCAACCATGATGTCATAATTAATGTTATATAATTAAAAAAATATAACTATAAATTATAAATAAATATATATATATATAAATACTCAAATAAAAATAAAAATTGTTGCATAGTATTTATTAATAATATTTAATAAAGTCATAATTAATAAATAAATAAAAAAAAGTCACTTGTTTTAAAGAAATTAAATTTTTTAAACATTCCTTCCAAGCAAATTGATTGAATGCTAGATTTAATTTTGGAGGGAAATGAAATTTTCAACTCTCCCTCCAATCAATATGTTTAAAATAATTTGATTGAATCCCACATAGAATTTTGTAGGTTCTCTTTGAAATTTTTTTTCCTATAAATAGGAATAGACTTTTATAATCTTCTCAAACTTCCAATGAGACTGCTTCTTATGAGAGGAGACTCTTGAAGTAAAAATTTTTAGTCAAAATTTTTAAATATATATTTATATACATATATAAGAAAGAAATAAAGAAAAAAAGGTTAAAAACAAAAATAAATAAATAAATCAAGCCGACCCTCAAAACTTGGTCCGGGTCACCGGTTCTGCCGATTCGACCGCCAGGTCTTCCAGTTTTCTATTTTTACTCCAGTTTTAGGGGGTTTGCCAGACCGAAACAAGGCCCGGTTCCTGGTCTGACCGACTGGGCCGATCCGCTCCGATCTGGGTTTCAAAACATTGCTAACAAGTATGAAACAACTCAAAACTCAATAGATTCAATTTTGTCCGATGAATCCAAACCAATTTTATTATCTTGTTCTATTTTAGTCCAAGTTTTATTGCCTATTTTAATTACCTTTATATTCATTAGTCATTTTAGTCCAAGAATGAAGATTAAGTCCACTAATGGAGGGAAGTGTCAAACAAAGTATTGTTTTGGGCATGAGAGAGATGTCATGCCTTTGGTAATGAACCTCCGAAGAGATTAAACCATTAAGTACAACAATCTCTATCTCAAGCTTAAACAAACAATCGGTTTGAAACAACTCTCAAAGCAAGGAGAAGCCAAGAAATGAGAGAAGTATAGAGATTATTAGAGATGAACACAAGTATGTAGAACTTGAAATAAATGCTATCAACTCAAATAGGTTGGTGTCTAATGCCTAAAACACCAAACCTATGAGGACCGTTACACTACAAGCATGCGATACAAAGCATAAATGACATGAACAACTTAAAACAGTCCTAAAATAGGCTAAAACAACACTGAAATTAAGATAAAAATATCTACAAAAGCAAGCTAAAATAATAAAGCAATTAAGCTAGTAAACAAGCCAAAGGAGAGGAGGCTAACCCCTCCATTTTTGGGACTTCAAAACCACATTTTAGCCTCTAAAAAACCTCTGAGAATCAATGTTAAAAAGCTAAAAAACAAAAAATGAAAAGATGGAAAACACAAAGGTAAAAGCCTAGAAGACAAGGGTCAAAGAATGGTGGTCAACCCCTCTACCTTTAATGGCCTTACACCACAAATTTCAGCCCACAAAGTAAGAAAAGATAGGGAAGCAGTAGTGCAAAAGAGTTAAGATGTACACCTCTTGAAGAGGAGTGATCGTTTGATTACAAACCACTAATTTCACACCCTCAAGAGCTAAAATGCAAGCTCAAACACCTCAGCAAAGAACTCTCAAGGTTTGGTTTAGGGTGTCTAGGCAAAGGGTATAGAAGTTGTGAGGGAGAGAGAGAAATGTAGAGAGAGAAATATTTTCCAAGACTTTGCTCCATAAATTTTTCTAACCTAATTTTTAAGAGAGAGTCATCAATATATAGAAAATATATGAGACTAGCTCGAAAATATCCATACAGACATAGCTGGTGCAATGCATGCATCTGTGGAGACTGCTGGCACAGCTGGCAAAAAGATTTGAATTTTTACACAAGTGGGCAACAGGCCACTAGTGGGTCTACAGGTCTCTGGATGATCAAGCTTGAAAAACTACTGTTTTGATCCAAAAACAAGGCGCAAGGTTTGTAGGTTTTTGAGGCTCAAAACTGAGGTTTCCTATTGAGGAACTCGAGCATTTGGACAAGCATATAGAGTCATCATTGGGTGATCAATTGGTGGCGCCCAAGTCATAAGGCGGTAAAAAATGAGGTGTCTACACTTACGTATATTTGTGAGGATTTACATAAGTGTATATGATATGGACCTTGCACTCCCAAACACTTCCCTATCTTATCAAGTTGTTTCCATGATCTGTTTCTATTGGCTAATCTCTTGAGACTTAGGCCTTGTTTGGCAAGTGAGTTTTTGGTTAAAATTCACAAAATGACAAAATAGGCTAAAATAACCAATAAAATAAAAGTCTTTTAAAATAGCCAACTTTTCAAATGAGGCTTCTATTTATTTTCTCATGCTAAACTTTGTACTCTCTTTTTATATAATATAATTACCATTTTTATGTCATGATATTAAAATCACTATAAAATATTAGCAAATAAGATAAGGGTAGGAAAAATACAAAACAATAATTGTGAGATCAAAAGTATACACTTGGATTCAAATCAAACAAGGTCTAAAAATGGCCTAATCCAATTAAAAGACTCACCAAACAAATAATTAGGGCAAGGAGCACTACCTCTATAAAAGGATGACTATTACCACTTGAAAGAGGTATGCTTCAATCTACAAAGAGCACCCACAATAAACTATTTTTCATTGTCTGTTTTAGAGAAACACTTCTAACTTCATCATGTGTTCTCGACTGAAAATCACTTATTAGACAGCATCAATCATATTTTATTTTGTACAATTTTGGAACAAAAGTTCACCTCTTTGTTAAATCTTTACAACAATCTATGTGAACGGATTTTATAATCTCACAATAATGTATGTATCAAATACAACGTGAGATAATGAAGAGAAAAAACAAAAAAAAGAAGAAGAAGAAGAAGAAGCCATAGGATGCTTGCCAAATAGGCTTTTTAAGCCTTGAAGTGGATAAACAAGTAAGAGAAGAGTTCCAAACAACTACCAAATTTCAACAAGGCCTCCAAACACACCAAAAAAATCTTTTACTGTCTCACAAAATATTTAAATCAACTCACTAATACTTACTTAAAAACTCAAATAATGCCTAGGATCTATAAGGAAAATTCCAAACCAAACTTCCAAACTTCAACATGGACAATGGAGAAAAAACATCAAATAAGGAAGAAGAATGAGAAACCACAGCAAAGGGATGTTTAGGGAATGCTTGGGTTGTGATATACAAAAGATTATGGAAAAATACTAATTAAGAAGTCTTGCAAGACTTTGGTTTATACAAGATTCAATCACGAGTCCTAATTCATTAACATGATCTCAATCATCCAAATAGTTCATCTTTTATATAATAATAATAATAGTTATATACATAATTATATTTAGCACAACAATTGATACAAAACATTACCTTTTTAGTGATTAGTTCTATAAAAT
This sequence comes from Camellia granthamiana, assembly GCA_036172215.1. Classification (NCBI taxonomy): domain Eukaryota; kingdom Viridiplantae; phylum Streptophyta; class Magnoliopsida; order Ericales; family Theaceae; genus Camellia; species Camellia granthamiana. The sequence goes on along the minus strand of CM069916.1, from coordinate 61,682,786 downwards.
TAGAATCGTGTAAGAGCACTGCATGCCACAAAAGAGAAAAGATTCCCATGTGATAAGATAGAAAAGAAATGACTGAATTTTTGTATTAACTTGGCTTCGTGGTTGTGTACTATTGCTTTGTAGTGTGAAGTTGTAAGTTCAACTTCTATGAAAAAATAGTTTGACGGTCTTTATGGTGTTTACTTCTCCTCTAATATGGAGCTTATATAGTTGTTATAAAACTAAAGAAAATAAATAAGAAAGAGCCACAATGGAAGAAAAAATAAAGAGTTTTTTTTCTATATCTTTATTACCATGCAAACTCACCTATTTATAGGTGATAAAACCTTCACTATTCACTACTATTCACCACACCATATGATTTACCACATGGTATACCACACCACCCACATGGTAAAGCTTTTCCCTCTTTACACTTTGGCCTAAAACTCATTAGAATTTCAATTACATCTCTTTTGATGGTTATCCAAATATTTTACGACACTCCCCTTTGGATAACCATATACTAAGAATATACCTCGTTAAAACCTTATTAAGAAAAACCCAATGAGAAAAAACCTTTAGTGAAGGAAAAAGAGTACAATATTCTTGAATGTGATTTGTTTAGATTGCCTCATTAAAACCTTGCTAAGGAAAACCTAGTGGGCAAAAAATTTAGACAAAGGAAAAGGAGTACAATCTACAAATATACTAAAATTGATAACTCCCTCTCAATGTTGCATAATAGATCTTTATGTCAACGCATCCTAATATTATGCACCAGCTTCTTGAATGTTACAGTCGGTAATGCTTTAATAAATAGATCTGCCAAATTATCACTTGAGCGTATTTGTTGAACATCAATATCACCATTTGTCTGGAACTCATGTGTGTAAAAGAATTTTGGTGAAATGTGTTTAGTCTTGTCACCTTTGATATAACCTCCTTTGATCTGTGTGATATACGTAGCATTATCTTCATATAATATGGTTGGACTATCTTTTGTTGAAGACAATCCACATCTTTTTTGAATATAATGGATCATGGATCTAAGCCAAATAAATTCTTGACTTACTTCATGAATTACAAGTATCTCTAAGTAATTTGAAGAAATAGCAGTCAATGTTTGTTTTACTAATCACCAAGATATAATAGTATGTCCATAGGTAAAAACATATCTTGTTTGTGATTTGGCTTTATATAGATTAAAAAGATATCCAGCATCTACATATCTGATTAACTGCAGCTTGGATTTGTTTGAATAAAATAAACCCATATTAGTTATTCCACGAAGATAATGTATTATTTTCTTTACTCCATTCCAATGCCTTCAGGTTGGTACGGAATTATATTTTGCTAATAAATTGACAACAAATGCAATATTAGGCCTAGTACAATTTGCAAGATACATGAGAGCACCAATTGTACTAAGATATGGTACTTCAGAACCAAGGAGTTCTTTATTATCTTCTTAATGTCGAGAAAGATCCTCTTTCACATGAAGAGATCTAACAACCATATGAGTACTCAAAGGATGAGGTTTATCTATATAAAAGTTCTTTAAGACTTTTTCTGTATATGTTGAATGATGTACAAGAATCCCATTTGACAAATTTTCAATCTGCAGGATGAGACAAAATTTTGTTTTGTTAAGATCTTTCATTTCAAATTCCTTCTTTGAATATTCTGCAGTTTTTGTAAGCTCTTTTGGAGTTCTTATAAGATTCAAATCATTAACATATACTGCAACAATTGCAAATCTGGATTCTGATTTCTTAATAAAAATGCATGGACAAATCGAATCATTTACATATCCTTCTTTTAACAGATATACACTGAGCCGATTATACCACACGCGTTCAAATTGTTTCAACCCATATAGAAATCTTTGTAGTTTGATTGAATAAACACTTTTGGGTTTTAAATTAGATGCTTCTGGCATTTTAAATCTTTTAGGGAGTTTCATATATATATATATATATATATACATATCATTATCTAGTGATCCATATAAATATGTTGTAACTACATCCATTAGACGCTTATCTAAATTTTCTGTGATTACCAAGCTAATCAAAAATCTAAATGTAATTTCATCTATTACGAATGAATATGTCTCCTCATAATCAATACTAGGTCTCTGCGATAAACTTTGTGCAACAAGTCGTGCTTTATAACTTACAATTTCATTTTGCTCATTGCCTTTTCAAACAAACACCCAAAAATATCCCACAGGTTGTATCCCTTCAAGGGTTTGGACTACAGGTCCAAATACTTCACGTTTTGTAAGCGAGTTTAACTCTGCTCGTATTGCATTTTTCCACATTAGCCAATCATTTCTTTGTCGACATTCGTCGACAGTTTGTGGTTCATTGTTATTATCACTTTTGATAATGTTTTCAGCATTATTTCTAGTAATATCAAAAGCAACTTTAAGCGAAAATATGTTGTTGACAATAATTTAATATATATCCCAAACTTCTCCTGTACTCATATAATGTATTGAGATCTCATTATTTTTAGGTACCTTTTCCACTTCAGGGAATAACTCTTCAGGAGATTTCTCTTCTGGAGTTCTTCTTCTGGAGGTTCTTAAGTTAGAAATTTGGATAGACTTATTATAGCCTGTTTTGTAGTTCTAGCCTCTTTAGGGGTGCTTTCATTTATGGGTATGATCTATTTAGGAGATCCATTTATGGTTTCTTCTAGAGTACCAACTATTTGTTCTTTACATTTCCTCTTTCGAGGAATTTTGTCTTTTGCACTGATGGTCTCCCACGCTTCTGGCGTGCCTTAGACTCATTTGCTACTATATCCATTAATTGTTCGACAGGAACATCAATTCTTGCTGGGGTATTAGCTGCTAGTATGTAAGATTTTGTTACATTTTTTGTGTCAATAAATGCATCTAGTAACTGATTTGCAATACTTTGCAAATGAATGATCCTTTGAACTTCTAGTTCACATTGATTAGTACGAGGATCAAAATGAGATAACGTCGAAGTATTCCAAGTGATTTCCTATTGAGTTTCAGGCTGTGACTTGTCTCCCCCTAATGATGGAAAAATTGTTTCATCAAAATAACAATTCTCAAATTGTGACTTAAACGCATCACCAGTCAAAGGTTCTAGATATTTAATGATTAATGGAGAATCAAAACCAATATAAATTCCAAGCCTACATTGTGGACCCATCTTAGTGCGCTGTGAAGGTGCAATGGGAACATAAACCACACAACCAAACACTCTAAGGTGACTAACATGTGGTGGTTGGCCAATAACAAGTTGTAATGGCGAGTACTCATGATATGCAGTTAGTCTGACACAAATCAAAGATGCTACATGCAATATAGCATAACCCCATGTTAAAATAGGTAATTTTCTTTTCATAAGCAAAGGTCGAGCAATCAACTGAAATCTCTTAATAAAAGATTTAGCTAAACCATTTTAGGTATGAGTGTGTGCAATAGGGTGTTCAATATCAATGCCAGTGAACATGCAATAATTATCAAATGCTTGGGATGTAAATTCACTGGCATTATCAAGACGAATTGTCTTGATATGATGGTCTAGAAAATGTACTCGCAATCTAATTATTTAAGCAAGGAATTTGGCAAATGCAACATTACGTGTAGAAAATAAACAAACATGTGACCATCTGGTTGATGCATCTATTAAAACCATAAAATAATAAAATGGTCCACAAGAAGGGTGTATAGGTCCACATATATCCCCTTGAATTCTTTGCAAAAAGGATAGAGATTCAACAATTACTTTTGTGAATGATGGTTTGATAATTAATTTCCCTTGTGAATAGGAAGAACATGGATAATCCCTTGGTAAAAGAATTTTCGGGTTCTTTAATGGAGGTCCATGTGAATTTTTAATTATTCGACGCATCATTATAGATTCCGAATGCTCGAGTTGGTTATGCCATAGCATAAACATTTTTGGGTTAGAGCACTTCTGATGCATAACAATATGTGACTCAATCATTTTTATTGTCATATAATATAATCCAGATGAAAATGTAGGAAAATTTTCTAATACTAATTTCTGGCTAGAATTAGTTTAAGTGATCAATAAATACTATTCCTGACCTTTATTTATAGTTTTAATATGATAACCATTACGACGTATATCTTTGAAACTTAACAGATTTCTTCTGAATCTAGTAGAATACAAAACTTTATCAATACAATTTTTTGTGACACCCCGTATTTTTGAAGTATTAATATTTATTAAGTGGTATTGGTGGTTTATTATGATAATTTAGTGGTGAGATTTTTAGATAAAAATCTAATTTTAAATTATTTATTTGTATTTATATCATCCCTTTTATATCTATCATATTGTTATTTATTCTGATATAATAAGAAATTAATTTTCCCCACAATTCCCCATCACATGGAAAAAGAAACAAAAAAAGAAAAAGAAAAAGAAAAGACAAAACCGTGGGCAAACAACCCACAGTTCCTGACTTGCCACCCAAACCCACCATCCATCTTTTCATTTACTTTTAATTTTTTTAATTCTCTTTCTCTCCTTTATTCCTTTATAAACCAGCAGAGTGAGAGCAGCTCTCACAATCCTTTCTTCATTCGACTCTCCTCCTCTCATAGATTGTGTAGAGTAGAAATATTAAGTTTAGATATGGGAGTGTTTAGAGTGAAAATAAGTATTTTATAAAATAAATAAATAAATTGAGAGTTGTAGATTTTATTAAATTATACATACTTTATGTCTTAGAAGTTTGATCAAAGCTATTTTTGGAGATCCATGGAGCAATTTCAGATTTATGGTGACGAAGTCAATTATTATGAGGTAAATTCGGGTTGTATACAATATGCTCTATTTAAATCTCTTTGCAAAGAGTTCTCTTATTTTAAATTATCCTCAATTTGTAATCTACTTGATTATTGTGGTAAAATCATTTGTTGTCGAATTGTTGATATTCTGATCATTTGGTAAAATTCTCTACAAATATTTCAGTATTAAAATGGTGATTTGTCTGACTAAATGACATGAAAATACTCCGTACATGGATCAAGTGAATCTTATTAATTGTTTACACCAATATGCCCGGATAAGCGTGGAGCTTGGGTGAGGTGGGTGAATAAATGAATTTATTCACTGGTCATGTACTGAGTAGGACCGGGTATTTGGTCCTAGATAAATTATAGTTGATTTGTTGTGCAATTTGGTAAATTGCTTGATTATCATATCGTTGATTTAATGTCATAAATTGTTGGGTTCCTGTTAATTTATTCTGTATCCGAGCCTTGTATTCCTATCGTATTGTATACTTCCCGAATTAATTTATTTTTCAGGTGCGAAGCAGATTTTAGCAGAGCTCAAAATTGAGATTAGAAAGATTTATTAATACAGAGATTTGGGATCCACCACGTTAATTATTAAATATGGAGATAGTTATAATATTGTTTATTTTGAGAGATAATTGTGCTATAGAATATTTGGAGGATATTGTATCATTTGGAGACAATTTTGTAGTTATTATTTTTGGGAGCAAAACTACTAAATTAGACTAGTATAATATGAAAGTGGTGATTTTATCCCGTCTAGAAAAATTCTGAAAAATGACCATAACATGTTTATGGATTATTCTGTAGATTGATATGAATTTTAGAGTTGTATAAGTAATGTATTAAAATTTTACTTGCAAGATATATATTCTGAAAATTTTTCTAGACGGGATAAAATCACCACTTTCATATTATACTAGGCTATTTTAGTGTATTTAACGACCCGGGAGTGGGGCATCACATTTTTTGTTCCATTTGGCAACATAATATTGGCTCTTCCGGAGCCCTTAATTAGGTTTGCAGAACATGAAATTGTATTGACATTAGTTTTTCCCGTGACTAGTTGTATAAAATATTTTGCATCATGTAAGATTGTGTGTGGTTGCACTATCCACTAGACAAATATCATCACCAATCATTTTGAAGTTAGTCAATGCATCAATAAAAGTCATACCTATATTAAAAAAAAAAAAAACTGAAATTCATTATTCTCAAAATAGGAAAAATACAAATTGTCAAATCCAAAAATACAAACTCTGAAGGCCTAACTAATACAAGAAAATGAACACTCCAAAATAGAAAAATACAAATTTCAAAATCGTAAAATAGGACAATACAAAGCATAACCCAAAAATATGATATCTAGAAAATTAAGTTAATCAATGTGAACATTTCCATCACCAATTAAATAATCAATTTTTCTTTCAGAATCTTCAAAGAAATTGGAAACATCAAGATGATTAATATCAATGGGTTCATAATGATCTGTGAAATGCATGTCAATTCTTTTTCCTTTTTCTTTTATCGAGGCTTGATAAAGATCTACTAATGTTTATGCGTACGACAAGTACGCGACCAATGCCCTATCATGCCACATCTGTAACAAGCATTTTCATGATTCTTTGAAGGTTTATTTTGTAAACCTTTTTCCCTTTTCTTGTGATGTTCCAGAATTATTCCACTTTTGGTGGAATGTCATTTATTTTTTTGAACATATCCCCCACAGATTCGGTAATTATTTCTACCTAGGCCACGTCCAAAACCATGACATCTCCCTCATCCACGACCATGAAATGCAACCTCATTCACTTCAGGGAATGGAGCAGAACCGGTTAGACGGGATAGATGATTTTTCAATAACAATTGATTAGTTTGTTCAGCCACAAGAAGACATGAAATCAATTCAGAGTACTTTGAAAAACAATGCTCTCTATATTGTTGCTGCAGGAGCACATTATCAGAGTGAAATGTGAAGAATGTTTTTTCAAGCATATCTTTTTCATCAATTTTTTCTTCACATAATTTTAATTAAGAGATTATTTTAAATAAAGCATAATTGTACTCACTAACTGATTTATAATCTTGCAACCTCAGGTGTAACCAATTATAACGGGTTCTTGGGAGGATTACGGTCTTCTGGTACTTGTATCTCTCCTTCAAATTATTCCACAGAATTAGTAGATCTTTCACTGTGAGGTACTTATTTTTTAATTCTTTTTGGAAACGATGGCGAATGAATATTATTGCCTTTGTGCGATCATGCAAGAATGTTTCATTTTTATGTTTTATGGTATCTCCAAGATTCGTTGCCTCAAGGTGGATCTCAATATCAAGAATTCAAGATAAATAATTTTTTCCAAAAATGTCAAGAGAAGATAATTCTAATTTTGAAAGATTTGACATGATTACTAAATTTAACAAAAATAATATATTTAATATCACGTAAATATATTAAGGAAATATAAAATTAGCTTTAGAATTTATTTATAGTTAGTACAACCACCCAGTAGCTTTGTCTTCTCAGCTGGCTAGAATCTTGTGTTGATGATTTGTTATAAAACTAAAGAAGATAAATAAGAAAGAGCCACAACAGAAGAGGAAATAAAGAGTTTTTTTTTTTTTTTCCTATATCTTCATTACCATGCAAACTCACCTATTTATAAGTGATAAAACCCTCACTATTCACTACTATTTACCACACCATGTGATTTACTACATGGTATATAACACTACCCACATGGTAAAGGTTTTTCCTATTTACACTTTGGCTCAAAACTCATTAGAATTCTAATTACATATCACTTGATGGTTATCCAAATATTTTATAACAGTTGTATAATTTTTCTTTAGTTTTGATTAGTGGTAGTTGTTAAGTTTGGTGTCTGTCAAACTTCAATTATCTATTTCAATGTAATTTGCTTATATTTGTGACCAATTTCTCAAAAAAAATAAATAAAAGGGATATGCGGAGTTTTGTTTTATAACATTTTCACTCGACATTCAAATCTTCAAAACTATTTTGCCTAACTATGCGACTTTATGAATATTATGCGTAATTAATCATCATTAGTTCTGATTAATGAGAAAATATTAAAATTTTAATACTTTTATTACAAAAAAAAAAAAAATTGTATTGTTTAAATAACCGATGAAAAATTAATTAAATATGCAATCAAATAAATAATTTGAGTATCAATAACAATTAATTGAAGTTTAAATAATTTTCTAGTCTGACACCATCGTCGACCAACCACTCGTAGTCACTGTCAACTTCCTCCCTAACCCCAATCTTGTAGTGAAGGGGGTGACAACGGGTGGTTGTTGGTAGCGGTGGCAAGGGATACAGGTGGTGTGTAGAAGTGTAATAAAATAATTACAATTTAAGGTCAAATCCAAAAAAAAGAAAAGAAAAGAATTTAATCAAGGAATAAAATTATAATTAAAAAGAAGGATAAGTTACAGTAAACCTTATTAAATTATGACCCATTTACATTGAGTGATGCTATTTGCAGTTCACTTATGACTTTGAACCCTCATTTATAAGTTTTGAAACCCTTAAAATTTCTCTCATCTCTCCAAATAATATCAAAATTATCCTTCTCAAAATTTCACACACACTAAAATGCACACCCCAATACCCCTAAAAATCATTCATCTCCCAAAACCCTAAAAGTTAAGACATTAATCTCCAAAAACCCTTGTCGATCACTTAATTTCTCTCACGGCATAAGAGGAGCTTCTCATAGCAGAATGAGTCACAAATTCATTATTATAATCTATTATGAATTTTGAGCCAACTTTACTCCCTCTAATTGACTCGCTATCACCCTAAAATACATAACAATACAAATTAATTTAAGAATGTGATAGGTAAAACAGGTCCGAACATATGAATGATAATTGGTTACCCGTTCCTGAACTAATACCTTTAATTCGGCTATGTGTTGCCATTTTTTTATCATATGTTCGGGAGTTTAGTATCAAAAAAAAAATTTGAACCATTTTCATAATTTTTCCCCTCGTATTTTTGAAGAAATTTACTGTTACAAGGTCAACCTCTTTTGAGTTGCGAATACCATCCAAGTTATGAATATCCTTTGAGCTTACATTGTTATACTCCATTCGTCTCATAGAATTGTGATTGTTGGAAGAACTTTCACTCATCGCCATTACCAGAGAAGTGTATATAATCGAATGGTTGCCACTGTTGTCATTGAAATATCGCCATCGGAGGATTCTCAAGGTTTTGATAATAAATAGGTTTTGAGGGTTTTGAAGTGTATGAGTAGTGATGGAGGTGGGTGCTCTCATAAACCCTAACTTATGATTTAGTGGATATGTGAGCTTAATTGTGAGATATGGTATCCCAAAATAATTGATTTTATCTTTAGTAATTTTATTTGAGCTTATTATTAAAATAATAAATGGAGTACTAATAATACTCTTTGCATTTTGCCTCATTGAATTTCGAAACTCAATAGTTAACCCCTCGAAATATTATCTTATTACAATTAACCATTTTTGTTAGGATTCTGTTAGGAATTTACAAAAAATCAGCTAATGTCTAAAGTACATGACACATTTATACTCATATCTGTTGATTCCATTTGCACTTTGCCACTAAGATAAAGAAGACAAAGTGCAAATAAAATCTCCAAATAAAAGTATTATAAAACAATTGATATTATTACCTTAAAAATTCAAAAAATATATTACATACTTTACCTTTTTTTAAAATTTTTTAAGAGAATCCTAAAAAAATAAATTATAATAAAATAATATTTTAAAGGGTAAATAACACTTGTACCTCTTGAGATTTGAGTTTAATACATATCACCTCTGACGTTTAGGAAATTACAATAACTCCTTGTCATTATAATTATTTAGATGAAATAAAGATATTGAACTCATACACTCTCTCTCTTTTTTTTATTTTGTTTTACTTCTTTTGTTTTTTTTCCCTTTACTTTACTTTATTTTTTTTCAATATAATTTAATTTGTTTTTCTATTAGAAACTGTTGCCTTTTATATAAGTACGATGTTTGTTAAATGAAACTATTAACCATAAAATGAGAATATAATTTTCAAAATATCAAAAAATAAGATATAATTAGATCAAATCTCAAAAATATCAATGTAATTTAACCTATTTTAAAAGAGTTAACTATTTACTTTGAAAAAAATCTAAATGAGTGGTAATTTTTCCTTGACAGAAAGTGCAGTGAAGTGTGCGAACTTTTTTGTTTTTTTTTATGGGTCTCCAACTTCAAAATGATCTCTTGCAAATTTACTGGTAGGCCTTTCTCCACATCTCCAAGTTCGAGAGTTATGCTGAGCAACCCATTCATTTTCAAGTAATATTATCAATCTCACTTTGCATCTCTGTCTGTCTATGAAACCAAATCAAAGTGTTTTATTAGTTTAGTTTTTTATTTGAAGCTGGAAGCGAAAGAACACAGATATTTTTTGTCAGCCATTTTAGTAAATTTTAAGGTAAACTCCACATATCTCTCATATACATGCATGGTTTAAGAGAGGAATGAAATCTAGGGTTTTTTTTTTATATTATTTATTATGTATTTATTTTTTTTACATGTTTCATTGCATTGTCCCTCCATTTTAGGTTTCCTGTGATCAATACATACCTTCGTACTCGATTTATGCGCCTGGCGACCCAAAATCAGGTACGATGAATGATTCAATTCAATTATTAAAGCATTTTTTGTTTTTGTTTTTGTTTTTTTTGTTTTTGGTAAGTTTTGAGTTCAACCTGGATTGCTTTGTGCCGAACTGTTATGATGCTTCGTTTGGTTGCAGAGAAAATGTTCGGAAAAGAATGGAGTTTGAGAACTTCTTGTTTGGTTGTTGAGAAAATTGAAAGCTTTACTGAACTGAGAGTGCTGCAACTGTTTTGGCAAGGTTGAGGTGAGTTTTTTTGTTTGTTTTGTTTTTCTCTGTTTGAGATATTTAGTGGGAAAGGTTCTTTCCCCTGTTTTTTTTCTACTTTTCCTTTTCTCTCTCTTTTTTTAGTTTTTTATTTTTAAATTTTAATGGGTAATTCAACAGTGAGCTTTTAAATTTTAAATTTCCTTATTCGCAGACACATGGGAATTGCCTGTTTGTATTGTTGGAACAGTTGTTCCTTTCTTGAAACTCTACAGTACTTTCTGCCCTTTGAATTATACAATTTGGCATGCCTTATCATCATGAATTATATGATTTCTAAAAAATTTTCGTAACCCATATTGATTATTCTTGTTCTCGAGGTTTTTAGCTAGCAAATTTCTTTTGCAGTGTAATTCAGCATATGACTGAACGAAGTTTTGCTCAGACAGTATGAGTGAAGAAGTGGACGACGAAGTGGCTGCAGTTGATGGCACATACCTTCAAGGCAAAGATGGTGAGTATAATACACTGGAATCACATGAAATGATTATACCAAGCGAGGGTCAATATCATAGGGATTCGTCCCTTGCATTTGCAACTATTTTAGAGGTTAAGAACCCAGATGGAGGTGGGGTGTCACAACATCCATGTGCGAGTCCTCACTGTATAGATGATGCTGGGGTCATAGTTGAAGAGTTAACACTGAGAAATTATAACGATGAAAACATAGCTATAGTGGGTACCTCCAATGATAGGGATAGAGTGCAGACTAGGCAGCAGAACCAGTGGCAACATTTGTATCAGATAGCAGGTGGACAAGGAAGTAGTAGCTCACGGGAAGATGCTCTTTACAAGGACTATGGTCAGGCAAAGTCGAATGCTTGGGAGAATGTTGGATACACAGTTTTCCCAGAATTCTTGGGTCAAAGACAGCCCAATGACCATCACAACGATGACACGGAACATCTATTGAATAATGAAAACAAAGCTGTCGCAAGCAATATGTCAACACCTCTTGGAGGTATCAGGACAAAAATTCTTTCTAAGTCTGGGTTTTCTGAGTATTTTGTGAAGAATACACTGAAAGGTAAGGGGGTTATATGTAAAGGTCCAACTCGTGAAGTAATTGGTGCAGAGCTTGGGGGCCAAAGCCAAACTAATTCGAAGGTTGCCGGTATGGATGTGGTAGCTTTTGATCCACCATTGAATTCGTGTATTAAAACTGTTGTGCCTCCTTCTCATGGTATTGTCGGGCATGGGCTGGGTCTTTGTCCCAATGCTTTCCATGATGGAGTCAGTTTGAGAGAATGGCTAAAAGCTGGGCACTGTAAGGCAAATAAAGTTAAGAGCTTGTATATATTTAGGCAGATTATGAATCTTGTGGATTTCTCTCACTCCCAAGGAGTTGCCTTGCAAGACTTACGGCCATCATGCTTCAAATTGTTGCCATCAGATCAGATTATATACACTGGGTCATCTGTCCAGCAAGAAATTGCAGAGACTCTTACAGTCAAGGAGAATCCTCTCTCAGAAAATTATCGAAATGAAAAAAGGCCATTGGAACTTGCCATTCATCGTGCTGTTACTCAACTGCTCAAGAAACAAAATTTTGGGGGGATTCAGGAGAACCTGAACTTTATAAAACAGTGGCCTCAGTTTCCATCAAGGTCGTGGTTTAAAACTTCAACTGCCAAGGGTACTGATGTTAATCTTGCTGGGCCACAGGATTCATGGAATGAATTGAACAACAAGCATAACCTGAAAAGAGAATACAAGAGTGCGAGCAACTCCAGCAGCCCTCGTGTGTCTAACACATACCAAATGCTGTCTACTCATGAAAGTGATCCATTGGAAGAGAAGTGGTATGCTAGTCCTGAGGAGCTTAGTGGGAGGGCTTGCACATTTTCATCAAATATCTATGTTCTGGGTGTTTTTCTCTTTGAGGTACAAGTAGTTCATGCTGTTTCATGATTTTCTTTGTTAGTGAAAATTTCATCATGGTCTTGTGCTATTTATTTATTTATTTATTTTTTTTCTGCTGAAGACAATTGAGGTATCAAAAATAGAAATATGAATGCACTTACAACTACTTTTCCAAAGCATTGTGGTTTAGAAATATTTAGAGTTCTTTATATCAATTTCTTGATCCAAATTCATATATTTATTCATTTTCTTTTGTTTCATTAAATAAGTTTTGAATGTCACTAAGGTTGAACTTGAACAATATCACCCTTCCTTGAAGGGTGGAGTTATTGTTATTTGGTCAATCCTTCTATAAAGTTCTTTTGGGGATGGCATTGGCATTACTGCTTGGTTGTGAGAAACCAGTGATGTTGGGTTATGTATTTCAAGTAATGTCCATTTACTTTAGGTTTGCTCTGAAATTTTGCTCCAACATTTCTTTTTGGATAAACTTTATTCTTAGAGGGCATCTTGATGCTTTTAGGATTAAGGGTTGGTTAATCTAGGGCCAATTGTTTGTTTGGTTTGTAGGGATTATCAAGTAAAATATTGCTTCAATTAAAAGGGAGCAAAATATTGCCAGAAGGTGGGTTATAGGGGTGTGTGGGTTATTCTCATAGCCATCTCTTACTCATACATTTATCCTTTCTTCATTTTCTATTTTTTTACTTCTACTTTTTTTTTCTAGGGCTTTTGGGCAATATCATCCATTTTGGCAATGGTCACTCATAGGGTAGGAACCAATTGGGGCTTGCAAGATATCTGGAGGATAGGAAGGAGTGGTCCATGCAATAGATTAAGGAGGGTAGTGGGTTGGCTAAAAATGGCTGCAAAGTTTTGGTTAGGGATGAGGATGGAAGTAATGGGGCTACAATTGCAAAAGAAGTTAGGGCCAAGAAGGTAGCAATCCAATGGATGGACAATATGCAAGAAAGCCAGCCAATTGTCTCGTGATTGGCAGATGTGACGGGGCTGTCAAAATGGGTAAGGAAGAGGTTTTGAAGGCCTTATAAAACTTATCGAGATTTCATGCAAAGGCTTTGAGAAGCATGCTATGAAATTGGTAGTAGTTGACATAAGAGGCCAAGGATGGATGAAAATTCTGCTAGGAGCAAGGTTTCAAAAAGCGGCGTTATGTAACGGCTGCGGTGGTAGGCACTACCCGTTACACCTGTTTTTGCGATGTGATGGAAATTCACACGTGTAACGGCCATTTCGGTATTATGTAACAGCCGTAGCAGCACCGTAACGGCCCGTTACACACATTTAATATTCAATAGCTCAAAAATAAATTTTTTTGTCTCAATTTTTATTTTTATAATCATTTCATTTAATAATTGTAAATAATTTTTTTTTAGTTAGTTCAAGTATTGGTTAAAAATAATTTTGTAGACATTTAAAATCAATTATTCGTAAAAAGATAAATAAAAATAAGAGGTGCAATATGGATTTATGACATATAAAGTGATCAATTATTGAAATAAAATGTAAAATGCTCCTTTTATAGTGATTTAAAAATATGAAATATATTGTATTATATTTAAAAACTAACAAAAATTGATCAAAATCTATTTTAAATACCAATAAATGTGATTTTGAAAAAAAAAAAAATATGCGTATCAGTTAAGTTTTTTTCAAATTGTGTGAAAAATAAAAAAATTCACAGTTTCAATTACTACAACCGTTACGCTACGACATTTACACCTTGCAACCGCAACCGCAACCGCAACCGCAACCGCAATTGCAATCGCACCACCCGCAACTGTGCCACTGCAACCGTTACGGCGACTGCAACCAGTTTTTGAAACCTTGGCTAGGAGGAATGGGTGCTCAAGAGCTAGGAGTGATAGGGCGTTAAAGAATTTGGATTGCGCTATCAATTATGATAGAAAAGGTAAAAGGGTTGGAGTGGAGGGAGGGAGGCAGGTATAGGAGGGGTTAGCTGATGATTTCCTTTTTCTTTAGTTTAGAGTCTAAGGTGGACATTTTTTGTTTCCTTCTTCACATATGTTGGTTGATGTAGAGGTTTTTGTTTGGCCTGCTTTTATACTTTGACACAATGCTTAGTTTGGTTTGGTTTATTGAAAAAAAGGATTTGTGCGCAAATTGGATCTTTAGAAGGCCTACGCCCATGTGAATTGGAGACTTCGGATTTATCAATAGAGAGAGGAGATTTGGAACCAGATGACAGGAATGGGTTCAATTTTTTGTCTCAAATTTGCTCTATTTTGATGAATGCCTAAGGTTCTTTCACTGTTTGAGGGGTCCTAGACAAGGGGACTGCATGTTTCCTCTTAGTTCCAGTGTAGTGATGGAGTCTTTGAGCCATTTGTTGAGAATTGTAGCTCATGATGGTTGCTTAATGGGCTTAATTGGAGGGGACCACAGGGGTGAGGCAATAAAAGTGTCTCAATTGTTATTTGGGCATGACATCCTTATTCTATGTGGGATAAAGGAGGATATTTGATGAACATAGGTGCATTCTTTAAATTTTTGAAATGATCTCAAGCCTTAGAATCAACTTAGGTCAATCTGGGTGGTGATGTTAGAGGCATGAATGGTTTGGGTTCAAGATGGGAATTGTGGAATCCCTGCCTCCCTTGTACATAGGCCTCCTTCTGGGCCTGTGTTTTAAAACTAAGGCGATTTAAGGTTTTGTCATTAAGAGATTTGGGAGAAGGCATTCTGGCTGGAAGAAAAAGTATATATTGGAAGGAGGAAGGTTTACAATAATGAAATGGAATTTGGCTTATCTTCTTACCTATATTATATCTGTGTTTGCTATTCAAGCATTTATGTTGGAGAGGCTAGAGAAGTTTTATTTCTGTTTGTTCTAGATTTATTTTTTATTTTTATTTTTGGCTATTCAAGCACTTGGGGCACGCTGCTAGAACAAGAAATGGTTGTGAAGGTCTACGACCAAAGTTATGTCACGCGCGCCCCAAATCCCGTGACAACGCCACACACCCATCTAACTGAGCATGCAAGGACAAGAGTCCAATCAAATAAACCACCAAAATAAAATACTCAAAATAAATCTTTAATTATCGTAATGTCAAAATCTATAAATAATAAATGATCTTTATCTTATGAAATTGTCCACCAAGTCCACTAATATAATCCACTAACAAAATAGTAATCCAAAGTGATTTGAAATTACATTCCTACTCTCGGCACTCCCACAAGTAAAACCCCACGTAGCTCTACTCAGAATATGAAAAAAATAAAAAAGGGTAAGTTAAGCAGCCTAGTAAATAACCAACTATCAATGCTAGCTGAATCAAGTATACACAGAAAATAGTCGATGACCAATAAATGTATTTTTGCTACAATTCAATAAATGAACAATTATTTTGTAAGATGGTTTCATAGCTGAAAATAAACAGTGTAGCAATACATTTTAACTGAGAAGACAATAAGATAATTCAAAGTAATTTCGTTATTCAAATCGATGGTTCGATATTCAGATGGTTCAATGATTTGATTCACAAAACTCATGTCTCGGTGACTGTGGTCACTTAGCCCGTGACAAGGCCTAGAACCACACATAAGTCGGTGGTAAAGCTCCAAAAGAAACTAGTTTTTGTGCCAATAAATAATCCCCATTGGGTAGGGTCCAAATTATAATTAGACTAGAGTAATAAACTTCTTTTAAATAAAGTGTTCGATATTTTCAGAATAAATATTTGGTACAAACTTTCAGAATAGTTTCATAATATATTGAAATAATTTTTAGAATGATATTTGATGATATTTTATACTTGACCCATATTTTACTTTTTAAGAGAATAATAAGGCTATAAATAAATATTTATAATTTTAAACGATCTGATAGGAAATCAAGGGTTACTCAGCTCAACAACTAAAGTAATATTCCAAAGCTAACTCCAAATACCAAGCTCCACCACTTCAAGCACACAAACCTAATAAATATAACCGCAAATCAATTAATATTATCACCTCTTGCATACACCCACAAGAACCCACCGTCTTAGTTTTATTGATTGCTTAAAAATCCAAGGAATACCAAACACTTCAACCCAACTTAATACCAAACACTACCTTACCCATTATACAACATTCCACTGTCAAACTACACCTACACAAACTACTATTGCACTGTGTTCAACGACCCACACGATTACACTATTACATGTTGCATCATACATCCAATATCTCAAAACTTAGGTGGGCACCCACACAGATTTTCTTTCCTATAATGTTTGGACTGTCTATGGCTCCATATAAAAATAATAAACAATGGTGCAAAAAAGTCTTACCTCAATCAATGGGTATATCAAGATATCTTCAATGTTTTGCGCCCTCAATTCCTACTGCAGCTTCCCGCTTGAATCCTCTGCGAAATCGTGATAATGAAATAGTATGAAACCTTTTTTTTTTTTCCTCTTTCCAACGCACTCTCACTGCCGCAAGATATAAAAGGCACAAATTGACTTAGTAACCTAATTCTCGAAAATTAAAATGTTACCCATCTAAGTTACAAAAATTACAAAATCACCCATAACTAATTTCTTATTATTTTAATTATTATATAACTAAAACTTGGATTTCACAAGTTAATATATTTTGAAAGAGAATGGTGGCAGGAAAGTACAACTCAGCGTGGGGTGGTTGGGTTTTGAGGATGATTGAGATACTCATGGCATTGGCCTTTGGAAGGCACTATGAAAGGTTGGGGGGAATTTTTAGAGAATGTTAGCTTTCTTGTTGGGAGTGGTAGAGCTTTTGGTTTTGGGATGATGCATGATGTTGTCACCAAATTACTAATCAGTAATTTGGCTTTTCTTAAGCTTGTCAATGTTGCTGTGAATAAGGTGTTTTTCAAGAAATTTGTTCATTGCCTGGAAGCTGGGGTTGTGCGGAGTTCCCAGTTCTGGAGGGATTGGGAGGTGGGAGCCTATGGAGGAGTTTTTGAGGGCATTCTATAGCACAAACATTTAGGGTAGGACTGAGGATGTGATTAGATGAAAGTTCAATAAGATGGTTTTTAGTAAAGTCTTGGTACAAGGGTATGCAACACGGGGCGGGGGTTTAATTTGTTTTCTTCATGGAGGTTTTCCGTGTACCAAGTTTCCTTTATTGTTACAAGTTTTCTTTGTGGAGGTCTCTAGTTTTCTGTTTGCCCTTCTACTCTAAATCACAGTGAATTAGGTATTTTTCACAAAGATTGATCATTTCCTGGAGGTTGGGGTTGTTAGGATTTCATAGTTTGGGGGGGTTTGATGGATTGGGAGGTGGGAGCCTGTGGAGGAGTTTTTGGAGGCATTCTATTTCAAAAACATTTAGGGTAGGACCAAGGATGTAATTAAGTTAAAGCTCAACAATAATGGTTTTGGTAAAATCTTGGTATAAGGGCATGCACAGTGGGTTTTTTTTTGTTCTCTTGTGGTGATCTTTGGTGTTCAAAGTTTCGTTTGAAACTTCTTTCTTTTTTTTGGGCCTGGACTGCTGTTTGGGATGCCATTTTTAGTTTCTTACTATCCATAAGGACCAAAACCCAAGGAAGAGAGGGAAGGTCATGATGGAGTGATTTCACTTGTGTAAGAACTCCTTCGTGAGTATGCTGGAGAACTGTGGACCCTTTATTATTTCTTTGTTTAGTGTCCACTAGGTGAAATACCATTTTCAGTGAGGGAGCTATTATCTTGTTAGGAAGGGTTGCTCTAGAAGAGTGCGACTAAAGCTTGGGTAGTAGCACTGTTGTGCTTGATGTGCTGTATTTATAGGTAAAATAAAAAAATTAACTTTGAAGAGGAATGTATTCCAATTTAATCTGAAAGGAGTATTTTGAGCTCTTCATTCTTTTGCTTTATGAGGAATTTCCATTTTTTTTCAATTTTATGTAGAGTTTTTGGGTGATTCATAATTTCATTTATCCTTGTAGATGGAGGTTTCCTTTCCTATAATGTATTGTCCATAAGGGGAGTGCCACTTTTATGTGGGGTACTCGTTATACAATCTACTTGCTGAAAGAAGAAAAAAGATGAAGAAATATTTATGTTCACTGAGAAAATTAGCTTTGTTCTATTTGTAATAATCATTAATTGTACTTGTCCCAATTTCTAGTTCCTTTGAAGGGATTGAGTATACAACATCTCATTATTTGGACTAATAGGTTTGGTTCTTACAGTTGCTTGGCTCTTTTGACTCTGAAAGGGCACGTGTTGCTGCCATGTCAGATCTGCGTCATAGGATTCTTCCTTCAAACTTTCTGTCACAGAATTCCAAGGAAGCTGGATTCTGTCTTTGGCTTCTTCATCCTGAACCTTCATTACGGCCAACAGCAAGGTAATACTGTCTTTAGACTAGTAATCTGCTCCACCTATAAGATAAGTTGTTGATTTTAATCTCTTCTTGGAAAGCTGTCTCTAGAATGTTAATACCATCTGACTTTCTATTTATTCTGTGGATATTACTGTTTCTCCTACATCATAGAGGCTGTCGAAAAGGCTTCTATTTTTTTGAAAGGGTGCTTGATAGGTTAGGTGAACCTACATTCTCTCGAAAGTCGTGCAGGACTCTTCCCCGATAATTATGGAGTCTCAAGGGCTTTTTTTTTGGAACATCGAATAGCCATTCTGAATCCTTCAACTAAATCCACTCTGAACCGTATAAGGGGATCTCGATTTCGCGTAAACCTTAGGAGACTGACAAGTGTCACAAAATCATTAATTTTAGCCTCTAACTTGAACAGAAGGACCAAATTGAAGCTAGATTTAAAGTGTAAGAACCAAACTGTTCAATTGAAACAATAGTGACCAAAGTGAAACTTTGAGTTAAACTTAAGGGGTTAAAAGTGTAATCAACCCTACTTTTAATTTTGCGACAATAATTTTGGTCTTTTCATTTTATTTGTAAGTTTGTCCATTTCTTTCCACTGCAAGGCCAAAATTTGTCACTCGAATATTGGGAGGGGCATATTCTTGTTCGACTAATGTTGTATGTGTGAGGTATAGGGGGAAAGTGTAAATCATAGCCTTTTACATTGCCCAGTTGTTGCTCATAAGTAAGCATGAACAACATTTTTGGAACATTAGTCAAGTCAAAATTTAGGTTTGTGGTGTTCCTACTTCCATATCATCAACCCTCCCTCTAGGCCTAGAGTCCACCCATGTTTTATAAATTTGGATGATGACATGCTTGCATTACTTTCATAGGGTGTAGAGCTACATTCTTCATTATCATGTTCCAGTTTCCCTCAGGGTATAGAGTCGGTATGTTGTGTTCGAGGTGTGGAGTATGGTGTTCTCAACTTCTGGAGTAGGAATGTGTGAATCTGTCTTTTTTTCTCTGTAATAAGTAATGAGTGAGGGGGTTATTAGATTGGTACGTTTTCAGTTTTCTGTTTATATTTACAAAAATTTTAAAAACTCAAATAAAAACTTGTTTGGTAAAATTTTTTATTTATAAATCAGTGGTCTCAGTTTATAAATTTGACCAAAAAATGAAAACACAAAAAATGTGTTTCCGTTTTGAGTTTTGAGTTTTTTTTTTTTTACCACCCAACACTAGCCACCACCCGCCACCATTTTCCACCACCGTCTTCTGCCACCATCACCCACCCTGCCACCACCACTCGCCACCCACTTGCCACCACCAACCACCACCCGCCGCCACCACCCGCCAGCCACCACCCACCTGCCACCCACTCGCCATCACCACCCATCCCTCGCCACTACCACCACCACCACCACCACCACCACCACCACCACCCACCCACCCACCCACCACCCACCCACCCACCTACCATCCACCCGCCCGCCACTACCATCCACCACCCTCCACCTACTTGCCACCACCACTCACCACCCACCTGCCACCACCACCACTCACTGCCCACCTGCCACCACTCGCCACCCACCACCACCACCCACCTGCCACCCACCCGCCACCACCACCACCACCACCACCACCACCACCCACCTGCCACCACCACCCACCACCCACTACCACTGCCACCACCACCCACTCGCTGCCACATACCACCCACCACCGTCACTCACTCACCCACCCACCTACCACCACCACTCGCCACCTACCCGCCACCACCCACCACCACCACCTGCCATCCACCACCCACCTGCCACCACCACTACCACCACCCACCACTCGCCACCGTCACCCACCCACCCACCATCACCACCCACTCACCACCACTCGCCATCCGCCACCCACCTGCCACCACCATCACCACTCGTCACCACCATCACCACCACCCACCAACCGCCATCCACCACCCACCTGCCACCACCACCCACTCGCTACCGCCCGCCACCCGCCATCGTCACCCACCCACCCACCACCACCACCACCACCACCCATCCGCCACCACCAGCTACCCACCACGCACTGTCACCACTTTTCACCACCACCCACCACCACTAGCTACCCACCACGCACTGTCACCACTTTCCACCACCGTCTTCCACCGCCACTTGCCACCACTTGCCATTTCTCACTCTTTTTTATATTTTTAAATTTTTTTAAACATTTTGTCAATTACCAAAAGCGTTTGTAGTTTATATTTTTCTAAAAATAAACAAAAACCAGTTTATAAAATTTTTGTAAATATAAACTGAAAACGTAAACGTTACCAAACACACCCTAAGTGTTACCAAACGGCACCTAAGTAGTTTGTGGTCCTTGATAGATGAAATTTTTTATCTTTGATGTTGATCATTGCCTTGAAAATAGAATGCATTCATCACTGCTACAAATAAAAATGTTTTCCACTTTGAAAAAACAAGTCAAACTAACCCTGTTGATTTCCCTAGTCCATATATATTGCTGAGTGCGCCTCATGTGCCCATCTCTCAAGATTGCTAGATAGTCAAATGTTGCCATGGCATCAAGTATGAATGGATATCCTGCTATTTTTAATTCAATTCAAATTTAACATTAGTCACCTAGGAAAAAATAAAAATGAAAAAGCATTTAACATTAGTCTCTTTCATACAAACACTGAAATCAAATGATACTGTAATGCAATATCCTGGGTTTATAATCAATGGTCTATAACAGGGAAGTCCTGCAGTCTGAATTTGTAAGTGGAATTCAAGAATCATTTGGAGATGATTTGTCATCATCTATAAACCAAGATGATACTGAATCAGAACTATTATTACATTTCCTTTCCACTCTGAAAGAGCAAAAGCAGACGGATACCTTGAAGCTAGTAGAAGATATCAAGTGCCTTGAATCAGATATTGAAGAGATAGAAAGACGGCAGACCAAAAAATCGTCATTTCTTCCTTGTTTATCTAAGGCAGCCCTTCATTCAAGGGGAAGCAAATTTCTTTACAGCAAAGATTCAATTTTTGAGGTGCATCCTAATTTGACCCCTGGAATTAATAATGAATTGAGCTTGATGAAGAATATCGATCAGCTGGAAAGTGCTTACTTCTCCATGAGATCCAACATTCAGCTTTCTGACAATGATGCAGTCACACAGGAAAATATGGAATTACTGAAAGAAAGAGATAATGGGTGTCAGGCACAGAAGGACAAGGAGAAAAACAAACCCATCGATCGTATAGGGGCCTTCTTTAGTGGTTTGTGCAAGTATGCTCGATATAGTAAGTTTGAAGTGCGTGGGATATTAAGGAACGGAGATTTTCATAATTCTGCAAATGTAATCTGCTCTTTGAGTTTTGATCGAGATCAGGAGTATTTTGCTGCTGCTGGAGTATCGAAGAAAATAAAGATATATGAGTTTCAGGAACTCTTTAATGAAGCTGTTGATATCCATTATCCAGTAATTGAGATGTTGAACAAATCAAAGCTCAGCTGCATTTGCTGGAATAGCTATATCAAGAACTATTTGGCTTCAACTGATTATGATGGCATAGTTAAGGTATGTCTACTTTGGGCATTATAGAATCTTTGTTAAACTAATCGGATTTTGTCAGAATCATCAGCAGACCAACCCCAGGTTGTGCAGTTTATCATTTGTGTGTGTAGATATGAAATTTTCTGATCAGTTATCTGATGTTTCACTTGGGGGGAATATTCTTTGTCAAATCAATGGATAAGACATATCTGCCTTGGGTTCTAAATCACATAGGATTGTTGTAATGGGATTGAGCATTTCACAATTGAATCTTGTGTCTTGAATAGTTTTAACTTAATTAGTCATGCATATCCATGGCTCTTCTTGCGATATGCCTTTATGTTACAGTCAATTGAAATAAAAGAGTTGTTGCATCTTGTCTAAATTAACATTCATGTTATCTTTACACTTGCTTCTGAAATTAGTCACTCGCATGTCTTAAAAAGGTCTCTAAAATAAGATTCAAATTATTATCCTGCAAGGATTAATCTGATGTCAAGCTTCAGAGGTTATGAAATCTGTATTCTAATATAGAAAAACAGCCTGACTGCATTATCATTTTCTCAAGTCAAGGCCTTTCCCCAATGTTAGTCCTCAATATTCAAGGGGACCTAACCTTTGGCATTATAGGCACTAAGTGGCTGCTCTCAGACTTGAATATATGTTGGCAACCTGAGCTGTTACCACAGCACCAAGCAATGCCATATCCTCACAGTTGACTGCATCCATTGTTGTTTTTTCCCTCACCATTCAGCTCTATCTTGGGGCCATATCCTAGTTAAATCAATGGGTCTAGTAGATTAAAAGATATTTTCCTTAACATATGATCAATGCAAGCAAGAATTTGACAAATTCTTTCTTTATTTACCAAGTGTAACATTGTGACTAGAAACCTCCTTGTTTTACCTTGTATGCTAATTAGTTTTGGTATGACTCCATATATGTTAGCATATTCAATAAATCACCGAAAGTGTTCCTTTTCTTTAATCACCGAAAGTTGCATTATATTAGTGGTTGTATTATTCTATGCCCTCAGGGCCCTTCTTGTCTCTCTTGTAAACCCTAATTTCATCTATAAATAAGGGATGATTTTATATCATACCCTAAGCTGGTTAATCAAAGCTTCATGGTATCAGAGCTTCTGCTCTAGGGTTTCGGCACACCCTCATTCTAGGGGTTCGAAACTTACCTCGGTGGATCCTCTACTGGGTCGATCTTCAGTCGCCGTCGTCACTCTGCTTCGTCTTCGTCTTCCGCCTCACCGTCGTCCTCAGTTCGTCCGCCTTCAGTCGTTCTCATCGATCTTCAGTCGTCAGCCTTCAGTCGTCCTCACCGTTGTCTTCAGCCTTCAGCCTTCAGTTCGTCAGCTTCGTCTTCATCGAGCTCAGTCGCCGCCTTCCTTTCCTCAATCAGTCGCCGTCTTTGTCGAGCTTAGTCTCTGTGTATAGTATGACCTACCCCATCGTATTCATATAAGTCAATACACCGTCAAATATATTAGTAAATATATATATATATGTGTATCAGTAACTATATATATATATAAATCAGTAAACATATATATATATATAAATCAGTAAATATATATATAAATCAGTAAATATATATATCTAAAAAAAAAAAAAAAAATGATTTCGTAATTTTGTTATGCTCTTATAGTGGTCATTGTGCCTGTTCTTTCACCACCATCTTCTGGGTTTGTGATTGCCACTAGTTTTGTTGCGGGTTTGGTAGTATTGTATCCATGACAGATTCCTCCAGTGTGTCCCCTTCTTCTCAAACACCAAAGAGTGAGAATCCCATTATACCTACTACCATGACTGAGAATCCCAACCCTAGTCAGAAAATCACCACCTCTCTATTTAATGGTCAAAACTACCTCGCATGGTCTCAAAGTTTGACTATGTTTTTGAAGAGCAGAGGGAAGATGGGGTATGTTGATGGCAGGATACAGGCACCCAGTACCACTAACTCAGGTTATGACCAATGGGAAATTAACAACTCTTTGATTATGAGTTGGCTTATCCATTCGATGGTTCCAGAACTTGGTGAGGGCTACTTGTCTATGGAGACGGTCCAGGAAGTTTGGGATGCTGTGGCTGTCACCTATTCCCGCAAAGGGAATTTCTCACAGGCCTTTGAGTTGCGCCGCTCTATTGAGAGCTCAATTCAGGGGGAGCAGACTGTCCTGCAATATTTCACCTACCTCACCAACGGATGGAAACGCCTTGACCACCTGGAAGACTATAAGCCCGTTTGCTCTGCTGATTCTGCCGGGTACAAGAAGTTCCTCGCACGAGAACGGGTCTTTAAATTTCTGGCCGGCCTAAATGTGGAGTATGATCCAGTTCGGGGTCGAGTTCTGAGTATGGACACTCTTCCTTCACTTCAGGAGGCATTTGCCTATGTACAGAATGAGGAGAGTCGCCGGTCTGCTATGATGTCCCCTGTCTCTACTGACCGCTCAGCATTACTGTCTACTCCTCGAGATGGCCTCAGCCTGACTCCCATCCCTCCGTCTGCTGCTAAGGAGTCTGTAGTCTGTGATTACTGCAAGAAGCCGCGGCACACGTGAGACGTGTTGGAAGCTTCATGGGACTCCATCCGAGGGTCGAGGTGATCGGTCTGGTTCTCGAGGCGGTCGGTCAGGCCAATCTAGAGGACGTGGTTCCTATTCCCGGGCTCATCAGACTAGTGCCGTTGATCCACTTGATTCTAATTCTGCTTCTGTTGGCCCAACTTCTGATACTGAGCTGGAGGATGCTTTGCGCCAATTGTTGGACCGCCGGTCTTCTTCTGCTCTCAGTACAGCTTCCTCGTCCTTTGCCCACTCAGGTAACTTAGCCTCTTCCCCTTGTGCTTTCCTATGTCATAAGTCTTTGCCTTGGATCATTGATTCTGGTGCCTCAGATCATATGTCTGGCTTCTCTGATCTTTTCTCTATCTATAAGCCCTCTTCAGGTCAAGACAAAGTTAGGATTGCCGATGGTACTGTTTCTTCCATTTCTGGAAAAGGTTTAGTCCACGTCACTCCTACCATACATCTGTCTTCTGTTCTCCATGTTCCCAATTTTTCTGTTAATCTGTTATCCTTGAGTCGTCTCACCCAGGATTTGAATTGTAGTGTGACGTTTTTTCCTGATCATTGTCTTTTTCAGGACCTTGTCACGAGGAGGACGATTGGCAGTGGTAGTGCAGAAAACGGTCTCTACTTCCTAGATCAACCGGACAAACTTGCTTATTCTTCCACCACATCTTCTACTACCCCCGCTGATTTATGGTTGTGGCATCGGCGTCTTGGGCATCCTTTATTTCATTTACTTAAGCATTTATTTCCTTCTGGTTTCGCCAATCATCATGTGTCTGACTTTCTTTGTGAGTCTTGTCAACTCGGAAAACAGCACAGAGCTTCTTTTGCTCCCAGTTTGAATAAAAGTTTAGTTCCTTTTTCCTTAATACATTCTGATGTTTGGGGTCCCTCTCGTGTCCTGTCTGTGAAAGGTCATCGATGGTTTGTTACATTTATTGATGATTTTTCTCGTACTACTTGGGTGTATCTTATGAAAGATAAGAGTGAGGTTTTCTCTGTGTTTCGCACTTTTCATAAGATGATTTGTACTCAGTTTGGGGCCACTGTCAAACTCTTTCGTTCTGATAATGGCGGGGAATACATAGATTTTGGGTTAGGACAATATTTCTCTACTCATGGCATTATCCATCAGACCTCTTGCACCAATACCCCTCAACAAAATGGGGTGGCGGAACGCGAGAATCGGCATCTTCTTGACATGGCTCGGTGCATGTGTTTTTCTATGAATGTGCCTCGGCCCTATTGGGGCGACGCTGTTCTCACCGCTGCCCATTTTATTAATCGTCTCCCTACCCAGGTCTTGCAAAAACAGGCTTCTCTTCACGTCCTCCTAGGTTCTCAGTCCTTGTTTTCTATTCCACCCAAAATTTTTGGTTGTCTGTTTTGTTCATAACCACTCTCCCTTTCGTGGTAAGTTGGACCCTCGCTCCCTCAAGTGTGTTTTCCTTGGTTACTCTCCTACTCAAAAGGGGTATAAATTTTACCACCCTTCTTCTCGTAAGTGGTTTGTATCCATGGATGTTACTTTCTTTGAGTCCCAGTCCTATTTCTTGTCCTCTCCGGTGTCACCGTCCTTATTTCAGGGGGAGCCTTGGTGTGAAGTGAGTCCTGTGCTTCCTACGGTGGGCCCAATTGCTCTTGCACCACCCTCTTCTACTGTGCTCCCTATGGTGGAACCAGTTGTTCTTGCACCACCCTCTTCTACTAGGACTATAGAACCCACTGCCACCAAGGATAAGGTCGGGCATGTTTATGTCCGGGACATAGACAGACAACACTGGATACAAGGGACCACTTCTGCTACTCCACTGCCATCTCCTGCTTCTGATGAGAGTCTAGGTAACTTTGAAACTCTTGAATCCATTGATCTTGATGTCCCTATTGCCAAGAGAAAGGGTGTGAGATCTTGTACTCAACATCCTATCTCACAGTTTGTGTCATACTCTCATTTGTCATCCTCATATAGAGCGTTTGTGTCCAATATTTCCTCTGTTAGCATTCCTAACCACTTTCAGGATGCTCTTGCTACCTCTGAGTGGAAATTAGCCATGATTGAGGAAATGAAAGCACTTAGGAAGAATGGCACTTGGGAATTGACTGAGTTACCTACGGGCAAACGACCTGTGGGATGTAAATGGGTATATACTGTGAAACACAAAGCAGATGGGTCTATTGAGCGTTACAAGGCAAGACTTGTGGCAAAAGGGTTTACTCAGACATATGGCATTGATTATCAGGAGACCTTCGCACCCGTGGCCAAGATGAATTCAGTCAGAGTACTTCTCTCTCTAGCAGCTAATCTTGATTGGCCGCTTTATCAGTTTGATGTCAAGAATGCCTTTCTCCATGGTGACCTCGAAGAAGAGGTATATATGGATATTCCTCCTGGTTTTGAGAATCATCAGACAGAAAGCAAAGTATGCAAGCTTCGGAAGTCATTATATGGTCTCAAACAGTCTCCAAGGGCTTGGTTTGAGAGATTCACTCAGGCTATGTTTAAATATGGCTTCAAACAAAGTCAGGCAGATCACACATTGTTTGTGAAACATTCCTCACGTGGTAAGACTACAGCACTTATTGTTTATGTAGATGACATAGTTCTTACAGGCAATGATAGTGAGGAAATACCTCTGTTGAAGAAATATTTAGCTAATGAGTTTAAAATCAAAGACTTGGGAAGCTTGAAGTATTTTCTGGGAATTGAAGTTGCTCGCTCTAAGGATGGGATATTTATCTCACAGAGAAAATATGTGCTTGACCTGTTGAAGGAAACTGGGATGCTTGGCTGCAAGGCATGTGTCACTCCACTGGAACCTAATTAGAAATTGGGGGATGATGAAGGAGGAGAAGTTGTTGATAGGGGGAGCTATCAGCGATTAGTGGGAAAACTCATTTACCTATCTCACTCCCGTCCTGATATTGCTGTTGCTGTCAGTATGGTTAGTTTATGCATGCTCCTCATCAGATTCACCTTGAGGCTGTCATGAGAATCTTGAGGTACTTGAAGTCTGCCCCTGGTAAGGGTCTTTATTTTTCAAAGTATGATCATCTTCGTGTGGAAGCCTATACAGATGCTGACTGGGCTGGATCAGTAACTGATAGGAGATCGACTTCAGGGTATTGTACATTTGTTGGAGGCAACCTAGTTACTTGGAGGAGTAAGAAACAGAATGTGGTTGCCAGGTCAAGCGCAGAAGCTGAGTTTAGAGCTATGGCACAAGGTGTGTGTGAACTTTTATGGATCAAGTTATTGTTGAGTGATCTAGGTATTGATCAGAAGGACTCCATGCGGTTATACTGTGATAATAAGGCCGCCATCAACATCGCTCACAATCCAGTTCAACATGACAGGACCAAACATGTTGAGATTGATTGCCACTTCATTAAGGAGAAACTCACTAGTGGTACCATTTGTACTCCTTTTGTCCAGTCTGGTGAACAACTTGCTGACATTCTCACCAAGGGGGTTGGGAATAAACCATTTCATGACATATTAGGCAAGCTGGGCATGAGAGATATCTTCGCACCAGCTTGAGGGGGAGTGTTAGCATATTCAATAAATCACCGAAAGTGTTCCTTTTCTTTAATCACCGAAAGTTGCATTATATTAGTGGTTGTATTATTCTATGCCCTCAGGGCCCTTCTTGTCTCTCTTGTAAACCCCAATTTCATCTATAAATAAGGGATGATTTTATATCATACCCTAAGCTGGTTAATCAAAGCTTCAATATACTCATCCTATTATGCTTTTTGCTCACACCTGGCTGTAACTAACCAAAAGCTATGTTACATGGGCTTTGGGTAAAGCAGATGGGTGCAGATATGTGCCAAAATGTCAGATTCATCTAATTCTAATGCCCAAGGACACCATGACATGACTAAATGTCATATTTTTTTAAATACTTCTTTCATTTATTTTGGAAAAATGGTATTTATAAACTAACAAGAGCTTTTTATGCATAGAATGAGCGTCTTATGCATAGTTTCATTGTAAAATCTACTACTTAAACATATTTGTAGGGTGCATGTCCATCTAGACTTGTTGGGCACATACCCCATACTCTAATCCAAGTGTCAAGTGTTTGACATAGGTACTTCACAAATTTAGAAGAATCCATGATGTCACGTAGACCAAACGGATTATATTTTTACTTTAGATAGGATTTTACTTTTAAAATCTTTATGAAATGGTATGATTGCAAGAGAAACTTATTTGGAAGAGAATCTAAATACCAATCAATAACATAGCAGTTCGATGATTGCAGGAATGATAGTTTTTGTCGGACCAAGTTCTTCCATCTCTCCTAAAACGAATTGGTGTTAGTAAGGGCTTCACTTTTGTCTTTTACGGCATTCGACAACTTGCCCGTAGAGCTATTTTTATAGCTGTTGTAGGGGAGCGACATTGTGTTCTAACCAAGGTTTTAAAAAGCGGCCGTAACCCGTTACGGCCGCTTATGCAGTGTGATTGAGATTCACAGATGTGTCGGCCGTAACGGCTGCTGTAACGGTCGTAACGGCGCCGTAACGGCGCTGTAACGGTCGTAACGGCGCCGTAACGGCGCCATAACAGCCGTAACGGCATGTTACGCACCGTTACGTAACGGTTCCTAACTGCTTCTTTCGAAAAAACACACACAAAAAAAAGCTGAAAATGGGGGAAGAGGGATAGAGTGTAGAGGGAAGATAAAGAGAGAAGATGGAGGAGCAAGAAATAAAGAGAGAGAAGAGGGAAGATGAAGAACATGTTATTGATTTGTTGAAATTGTAAGACCTATGCTATTCTATTCAGCTGCTATTACTCAACCATTTTGTTTGTGTGTGTCTATCTATATATTTTTTGATAATAATAATAATAATAATAATAATAATAATAATAATAATAATAATAATAAGTGTGGTTATTATTTATTTGGCTTAGTTAAAAAATGTGTATAAATATATATTTAGGCTCTTATTTATTCTCTTACTTTTATCATTGTTTATCTTATATATAATAGTTAGTGATTGATTTTTTGTATAATATAAAGTCATCAATTATTAAAATAAAATGTAAAGTGGGGCGGGCTACCCCAATGGTAAGGGCGTGCTTGGGATGTGTGGGTAAGGCGCACGTCCCCGGTTCGATTCCCCACTGGATGAGTGTTTGTAGCAATTTGAAAAGGGTACACGGCTTCCCACCGATTACTTACCCCTCAGGATTAGTCCTGGCTTCCTTTAAAATCAGAGGGTTGGGGATACCTAAGTTATCAAAAAAATAATAATAATAAAAAAAAAAAATAAATAAATAAATAAAATGTAAAAAACTCAGTTTATAGTGATTTAAAAATATGAAATATATTGGATCATACTTAAAAATTTGCAAAAATTGATCAATATTTATTTTAAACCTAATAAATATGATTATGAAAAAAAAATATGCATATCGGTAAGTTTTTTTCAAATTGTGCGAAAAATAAAAAAATTCACGATTCCGGTTACCGCAACCGTTACGCTACAGCCTTTACACCCCGCAACCGCAGCCACACCACCGCCACCGTTATGGCGACCGCAACCGTTTTTTAAAACCTTCTAACAATCCTTCCCTCACAATGACAGCTTCTGCAACTTGAACCCAGCTCCGATACCATTTGTCAGACCAAGTTCCATCATCTATCATAAAACCAATCGGTGTTAGGAAGGGCTTCACTATTGCGCCTGTAGGCTTCTTTCTAGAGCAATCATAGGGAGCAGCGTTGTGTCCTAACAGTTTTGATCATGCAGGTATCTTTCGGTTTCATGCTTTTATTTACTGTAAATGAAAAGGGTATATGGTGAAACATACTGATGATTGAATATCTATTACCATAGAAGTTCGTAAGTTGCCTGAATTAACTTAGGAATTATATGGATGAAGTTGATGCTTAGAGATAAATATGGCTATAAAAGGGTACTGGTAAAAAAGTATGAAGGAAAGATGTGGAAACCCATGATTTGGTAGAAAAAGAGACAGTTGAAAGTGCAAAATGGCGAAAATGCATATTTGTAGGCAATTGAACTGTTGGACTCACTTGCCAAAAAAAGAAACTGTTGGTTGACTGGAAAAAATTAAATGATTTACTAAAAAAGTAGAATTTTCATAGATTTTAAATTCATTGAAAGAGCCTTTGTGATCATTCAGTAAATATGATGGGTCGGAAGGACAGATTAAATTGTCAGTACATCTCAACTCCACTTTACATATTCTTGCCTCAACTGTCCAGGATACATGAATCTTTTTTACCGTTCTACTTTTTTTTTAGGGCCAAATTGCAGTTTACACATGTATAATTTAACTGAACAAAGCTTTCTCCCAACTACTTGGGGTTGGCTACATGAATTTTGTTTTGTCGTTTTGCTCTATAAGGGACCAAAATTTCAGTTAAATCACACTAGCTTGCAAGTCTTTCTTTATTATTTCCACCCATAGTAATTTTGAGCAGCACTTGCACAAAATGACTTCTCTCATATTTGAACCTGCCTTGCTAAATGCAACTTGAGGTTTAGCTTTTTTAAAATATATCATATATGTGTTATATGCAATGCAACTGCATGAGTTGTTATTTATTTATTTTTTAACTTTTCCAAAGTATACTCATTTAGCTCACTACAATGAAAATAATTTTTTTGGGAATTATCATCTTCCCAAAATCTGTTTAGTTGTTTGCTTTTTCTGTCTCTCTCTCTGTCTCTCTTTCTCTGTCTCTCCACAGAAACTTTTAAGGATCTTGGTCCATGATATTGAAATTTTGGGCAAATACTTTTTATGTTCATCCGTACTCATATTTATGTTCATCCATACTCATATGTAAGCACGTACACTGATAGACATAACATAACTGCATACATACAAAACTCATATTCTGAAAGATTGCAAGTATAAGTAATGCTATTAGTATCTAATAATTTTTTCCCTCCATTGATCATGACTCAATTTTCTTGGAGGGTTCCAGCTATGGGATGTGGGAACTAGTCAAGCATTTTCCCAATATGCTGAGCACAATAAAAGAGCTTGGTCTGTGGACTTCTCTCAAGTGGATCCCACCAAATTAGCCAGTGGAAGTGATGATTGTTCCGTGAAGCTCTGGAACATTAATGAGGCATGCTCTGTCTTCTCTGTCTTTTAATTTTGGAGGCTCAAGAAAGTTGATACTCTTTGAAACCAGAGTTATGAATGAGAAATCCCTCTCCCCACCCACCCCAAAATCCGGAGTCTGTATTTGTGTTCTGAAATGATATTCAATATTTTCTGAAGTAGGTGAAAACTTAAGATTTCTTTTTATCACAAATATCAACTTCATGATTGTTTTGAGAGTTTTTTTTTTGTTTTGTTTTGTTTTGTTTTGTTTTAGTAAAAGAAAAGGCTAATTTACCTAGTTAAACATAACTCTATTAAAAAAAATAATTAAAAATTAACTCAACAGTAACATTTTCTTTTCTTGATGAAATACTCAAGTTGGATAGCAAGGATGCACTTGGCTGGGTCCTTTGCATAATGTGCATGACAAGGTTGTTAAAATTAGGATCCTATGTACAATTGTTGGGAGGGACTCATAGATCGGATTGTAGAATTGGATCAAGAATCGTAAGATTCTGCTTTAGATGCAAAATAAAATGAAAATTTTTCGATAATGTATGTTAAATAATTTTAAAATCATTAAAGAAAAATATTAAATTTAATATAATGCATCTTCTATACATAAATTAGAGGAGACACTTGAAGAGGAAGTTTATAGTCAAATTTGTTATATAGATATACAGATATACATACATATATAAGAAATAGATAATAAGATTACAAATTTGGTAGGATTGGGATGATTGTATTATTCTACATGATTTTATGATTAGGATCGTAGTTACTTTAAGATCTTACAAAATTTAATATCCTAGTGTGATCCGGATTGTTTAATCCAACTAGGGTCGAAGAATCATAAGACCCTATGATCTGAATCAAGATTTTGATAACCATGGTGCATGAAGACTAAGGGGGCAAGGGGATGGGGCTATGGATTAATCACGGTTATTATAGACCACTTAGTTATGCATTGTGTGAAATCAAAAGAATGTATTCTCCCATTCTTTCCCTCGTGTTGGTGCTCTTCATTCATGCTCTCACTATATATATTTATATTTTTTCCTGTTGGTGCAGAGGAACAGTTTATGCACAATCAGGAACATCGCAAATGTTTGCTGTGTTCAGTTCTCTGCTCATTCCACTCATTTACTAGCCTTTGGCTCTGCTGATTACAAAACCTACTGCTATGATCTTCGGAATGTTTCAAGCCCCTGGTGTATATTGGCTAGCCATGAAAAAGCTGTTAGCAATGTGAAATTCTTGGACTCTGAAACTCTTCTTTCTGCATCCACTGACAACACGCTAAAGCTTTGGGATCTCAATAAAACCAATTCCACGGGTTTATCAATGAACGCTTGCATCTTAACCCTTAAAGGGCACACTAACGAGAAGGTTGGTTTCTGTGCTTCAATTTGATAATATTTCCTTCCCTATTCTGGAATCTCAAATAGTTTATTCTACTGGACCAGTTTGGTCTGGGAGATTTTTATACTAATGAGAAGGTGGTGGTGATTATAACTTCGTGCTTTGTTAATTTTTTTCCTCAGAACTTTGTGGGTTTATCTGTTGCTGATGGATACATAGCGTGTGGTTCAGAGACAAATGAGGTAGGCATTCATTTTTTATGTTGCATCAAGTTTCTTTTGATGGATGCAGGACCTAATTTACTAAAATACCAATGGCACTGGTATCCCTTCTTTTCTTAGATGAGAAGAATAAAATTCCATGCGAAGTGCTAAAATCATTTGACACTCTCACTATCCTTCGATAGGGTGAGGTAATTTGATATGAGAGAGATAATTGTTGTGGTTTTGAGGCTTTATTTGTTAGGAGAACTCAATGAATATAAGACTTCCCAGAATATAATTACCCACCCTCACGCCCCAGCAAAGAAGAAAAAGAAGAAAAGGAGTTTGATCTCATATTATTTGATGTTCTTGTGCTTCTTATTACATCAAAGTCTGAATTTCTAGCCAACTGAGCTAGCCCCAATTGGTTTCTAGGAGTTATATTTCAGGAGTCACAATTCATTTAGTACATCGTTGCGGAAACAATACCAATCCCTTATCTTCTTGCGCTGGTCTTGTTTGACTGCAGGTGTATGCTTATTATAAATCTCTGGATATGCCAATCACTTCTCACAAGTTTGGCTCCATTGATCCTATTTCTGGCAAAGAAACTGATGATGACAACGGACAGTTTGTTTCGAGTGTGTGCTGGAAGCAGAACTCAGACATGCTTGTTGCTGCCAATTCCAGTGGATGTATAAAAGTGCTGCAGATGGTGTAAACTAAAAAATATAAATAAAAATTCTCATCCGACTGAAGAAATGCAGTCCTCCTTGATGGCTTCTTCGCAGCTTTGAGAACCCAAAAAGGTTCATTTGATGGCTTTTTTTTTACAGACGCCGCAAAGTCTGCACGAAGAAGATGCTCTAAAAATGTAAATGATCTCAGGTACTAAACTAACCCCCTCATGGAGATGTTGATGCATCAAGTTCAGTATTAATATCCAAACATTTGGATTTCTTATAGGAATTGAATTTGCGGAGGCACAAACTGCAGATCAATTAGCTCACTAAAACTCAAGATTGTGGCATTGACAGTTTTGTAGCGGCTCGTCAAAAGTGACGAGATGACTGATGCCACTGCAAATTCCTACATAGCCTTAAATTCTAGTTGTATGTAAAAACATAATGAAGTATAAAAGGGTAGCTTGTATAGTTAGTTCACTGTAAAGTCTGAGCATACATTGTTATTTTTTGCTCTTTTTAGATACTTGATGATGGTTTTACTTTGGAAGGAATGGAAGCTTAAACACATCCTAAACCAATCCACTCATTGTTGATTGAAATTAAAATTAATTGATAATAATTTATTACTTGTCAATTTTATCCGTAAATTACAGTGAGTTATCAACTTTATCCATAGGCTCTGTCAAGACAACATATTTCTGGGGACGTGATGCGAAGCAGGGCTAAAGAAGTGACAATATGCATGTTCGAGAAATTTAAAATTTCTCGTACACGCAAGGGGCAAATGTAAGAGAAGCTAATTTAAGTCCACTAAATTAATTAGGCCCAATAGCCCAAGGTTGGTGGGCCCGAATTTATTGCAATTCCAAGATTGGTGTGCTCGGATTAATCGCTATCAAACAGGCCGAATTGTTCCAAGCCTTGAAAGGGTTCAGATCCACGAACTTAGAGACTTACTCGGGCCTAGATTCGAAAGGGTATTGAGCAAGCCTAGAGATCAGAGGCACTTGGGCTTTGAACAGATTTAAACGTAATCTAGAAGTCGCTCCGTTAATGAGTTCCAGAACACTTGCGGGCTCGGAGCTTTCCGGGATTTACGCACCAGAACAATGGGCGTAATGGAGTTCAATCAAAGGACTCGATCCCGAGGACAGTAAGTGGAGATAAATTCACTCTTCGGTTAAATTAGCCTATACCCGGGACAAGATGGCACGACCCCGAGGGGTCCATGAGACTCGGCAATATTTAGCGCGTGGGGGTTCTCTAGGACTACCTCGGCCCTTTGGGATGATTAGGGATCATTGGTTAGGTGTGGCTAAGAAGAAGGGTTCACCGAGAGGTTGATCTCCTCTTCGAGGGTTTTTCTCGTTCTCGGAGAGGTCACCTTCTCGGATAAGGTGGTTAGAGAGAATATTTCCCATGTGCCTTGCACATGAGCTCCACTCTACATCATGAGGTGCCTATAAATAGTACCTACCTATAGCTTTACAAGGGATGGATTTTGGAGAGATAACTCTTGGGAAAGAACTAATTTCCCTTCTCCATTATCAACTTTAAGAGTGAAAGTGGGAGATCTATGGGAGAGCTTTGCCATTATTCTTTTTAGCTACTTTGTCTTCTTCTTCACCTAATCTCTTATCTCTATCATTTCTTTGCTTTTGTATTCTTAGTAGTGACTATTGAAGAATCTTAAGTCTCTCATCATTTTTTAGAGAATTCGAATTTTTCTTCAAAGATCTTCGAATTTTCCAACGACGTTCTTGAACCCTCTTATACAGTCATAATTATACATTGATTAATAACTTCCACAAAGGTTTATTATAAGGTTCTTCAACAGAGATTCAGACATACATGCAATTTCAGATACCCCTAATGTAAATTACATTGACTCTTGATGGAGGGCAAAAGAAAACAAAAAATTTCATTCATTTTTGAATGAACATCATGAATACAAGTTATGTCTGAGATAAACTAATCTAATCTGGGACTCATTTCATCCTTGAACGGCGAACAAATGGATTCAGTGCTGATAGTTTTTTTGAAGAATTAGTCGAATGCCCTTTTGGTGTCCTTATCGGTGATGATACAGGGGACTCCACTTTGAACGTCGGTAGTGGTGACGATCCCGGTGACGCTTTGAACGTCCGTAGTGGTGATGATCCCGGTGACTCCAGTTTGAATGTCCGTAGTGGTGAGGATCCTGGTGATTCTGCTCTCTGTGTCCCTGTTTAATCAAATTCACATTCTTAAAACACTAATTTTATCATAGAAACAGAAAACAAGAATCACATGGAAAAAAAAAAAAAGAAAAGTTACAGGAGATGAGACTAACCTAGACCCTTGCATGTCTTTGCAATTAGTGCTTGCTTAGATCGAACTGAGCTTTGACCACTTTCTGTTTTCGATGACATTTTCTTCTTTGGATGCTTAGAAAAAATGGATGATATGTCCCATCTGGATGATATTGGCCGCAAAACTTTCCTCTCTGGAATCGTGGGACAAGCTGATTCACGTACACTTGATGTTCTTGACAAAGTCATCTTCTCTAGAATCTTGGAATAAACTGATTCGCGTAGGCTTCTTGTTCTTGACAAATTCATCCTCTTTGGAATCTCAGAACCAACTGATTCCCTTACAGTCACTGTTCTTGACGAAGTTATCTTTTCTGGAATCTTCGAACCAACTGATTCCCTTACACTCTCTGTTCTTGACAAAGTTATTTTCCCCGGAATCTCATAATTTTGATTCACTGCTATTGTTGATGAAATTTTGTTCTCTGCAGTCTCCAAATGACAATCAAAGACCTGATCAACTCCTGTTGAAGACAATAGCTTCGTCTGTGGAGTCTCAGATTCGTCCGATCCTTGATCATCATTAAAAGTTTTCCTCTCTTTTTGATTGTCTGGGTTCAACAAAGTTTTCCTCTCTGGAGTCTGAGAACCAACCGACCTTTGATCAGCTGTTGCTGCTGGGAAAAATTTCCTCTCAGGGGTCTCAGAACCAACCTTCCTCAGAAACTCAGGACGAAATGACATCTGACCAATTGCTGTCGATGATAAAACTCTCCTTAAGGGAGTCTCAGAACAAACCGACCTTTGATCGCCTCCTGTTCTCGACAAATTCTTCTTTTCTTGATCCTCAGAACAAACTGAACTTTGATCATCCCCGAAAACCGAACCACCTTCAATACCCAAATCCCAAATCCTATCTTTAGAGCTGCCAGAAGTTTTCTCTCTCTCCACGACTCTATAAGCAAACATTTGAAAAGGAATTTGTGAGGCTCGTGCCAAATCAAGACTCGCCTCTCTAGCAAAAATCTTCGAATACCCGGCTTCTATTTCACAGTAATCCACAAGTGGGGGTGGCGATTCTGGCTGACCGTGATCAGGGTTTATGACAAGGCACTTCTTGATGTATCGTAAAATCCTACAAATTGCAGAGAAACTTGGGCGATGAATTGGTTTGGCTTGCCAGCATTTTCTTGTCAAGTTCACTAAGTACTTTGGTGAAGTGAATGGGAAGAGAGGCCTCTCACCAGCTCTTATGTTTCGCCCCTTCTTGTCTTCTTGAAGATGGCCTTCTTCAAATGGAACTTTACCGGTCAAAATCTCAAAACAAAGCATCCCAAAGCTATACACATCGGCTTTCTCTGTGTGTTTTGAACCACATTTACCACCACCATTTTGTTCTTGCTCTTCCAAAACTTCCGGGGCATACCATATTACCGGGCTGAATCCATTTTGGTCTGTATAAGTTCGAGAAGTGTTGTTACACTTAATGGAGGTTAAGCCAATACCTGTGATTTTTGCATAGAAGTAACCTTCTTGGGAGGAGTTTGTGTTTCTCGCTTTAAGGAGGACATTAGATGGATTCAAGTCTCCATGATAAATCTTTTTCGAGTGTAGATATTCCATACCTCTTGCAATCTGTAGCATGACATCAACTGCAACCGGAAGAGAGAATGGAATACTCTTTCTCTCTCCACAATTCTTTTTTATATAACTGCCAAGAGACTTGTTCAACAACTCCATAACAAGAAAACCCTCTTTCCTTTCCTCATCATAAAACCCACAAAGGTATTGCATTATGTTTGGGTGGGAAAATGATAGGACCAAAGAAATCTCACTTTCTAGTTGTTGTTCATTAACCACCCCAGAGAAATTTCTCATAGCAAAACTTTCCCCTAACCAATGAATCTCCTTGCAACGACTTCCCACCGATCCTAAATGTCGCTTCACATTAAAATCGTTAGCACCTAACAAGATCCAAGCCGGTAAAAGGTTTCCCATTGGTTGCTCCAATTCATTCAGTTTCTTGACAAGTAGGTCTGAAAGGCTCTCCTCATGCTTTGTGAGTGTGGTAGATGCCGAATTTCTCTTCTCCCTTACAGTTTCAAGAAGAAGCCATTTATCTTCTCTCCAAACGCTCCCCAATTGACTACAAATTTCTCGAGGAACCAAGTATTGTTTCCCATATTTCCACTGGAAAATCTTCGGGTCATTCCACTCCAAGTCATATTTTTTCATGAGCACGAGTCTCCTCTTTTGCATATCGTCCTGGTCCATTCCCGAGATCTCTCCAGCTGTTTCAATGGCCTCAATTACAATTGTGAAGCACCAGAGCAAGTTGTGAATATGAAACTCGACACAGTCATTGTTCTGATGGAGACTCAATGCTTTGCCCCACCAATCTTTGATATCCAAGCAATTTCTGACGTAGAGTTCACCTTCTTTGAAGATCTTGTGAAGCTCTCTTAGTGGGTTTTCAAGAGCTCCCCACTTTGTGTTCTTCTCTTCTAGTCTCAGCTTTTGTTTGATCTCGTCTAAAATAGTTTCATAGGCCAAAGTGAAGATGTGGAGCAACAAATAGAGTTGTCTTTGATTGATTGAAATAGCATTATCATACAATGCCACAAGAGTCTTAATACTTCCAAAAACCTCTCCAATCTGACCAAATTGATCCATTTTGAGTTATGAAAAATCAACCTTCTCGAACCCTTATAGCACTGCCTTGAATTCAGCAGAACTAGAACAAGCAATGCCCTAGCAATTTATAGATAACCCAAAATTAGTTATCACAGAACAATCAACAAGAACAAAAGTGAAAAGGGAAAAGAAAAAAAAAATGCAAGCTTTGGCAACAAAATTGAATAACTATGCAGTCAGATTACAAAGAAAATGAAGACAATAAGGAGATGAGTTAACAAATTCAAATATGTTTAACTACACAATTAAACAAAAAAGAAAGAAAAATCAAAATCAAAAGCAACAAGGCATATTTTTATGAATGAAAAGATTCAATTGTGCATAAAATATATCCACCGAAGCATACTAATCACAAAAAATTAAGTGAAAACAACAAGACATATACATACTAACCATATTTAGCTTTGTAAATGATATAAAGATGCAATGGATCACCCAGAAAAAAAAGAAAGAAAAATAGAAATTGAAAACAACATGGCACGGCACGTACTAGGAATGAATAAACAGATTCATTGTAATATTAGGGCCTTGGATTTTATTTTATTTTATTTTATTGGTTTCTTTATTTAGTGCCTCATGGAGCTAAATACCTTTGATTTTAAGCATTTTGTCCAAAGGGTTTGAATTGAAAGCTTTTGTATATCATTTCTTTTTTGTAATGAAATGCTAATTTACCCACACACACACACACACAAAAGAAAAAATCATTGTAATATCAAAATGTTCATAAAACAAAAATTATAACAAAAACAATGAAACAGAGAAAAAAATAATTTAAAGAAGGGCAGAGTGGGGAGATGAGCATAACCATACCAGCTAAGAAAATTCTTGGAGTTTTGGCCAAAAAAAAGAAAAACAAGAGACAGATAGATACAGAGAAAGATGTATATATGTCATCAATCTGAAGATCAATCTCGAAACAGTCGAAATTGATGAGAAAGGAATCGGAAATTGAAAGAAGAAGAACCGTTTTTTTTTTTGATGAGAAAGGCTTCGGCCGTTGAAAACTTCCGTCTTCAAGGGCTTTGGCCGTTAAACATGTTCCCGCGAGTTTTGTTCTCATCTTATTTATTTATTTTTGGGTGAATTACACTAATTTCTTCATAATTAAAATACCTCCCTGATAATTTTTGGAATTACATTAACCTAAGGAAAATATTTTTTTTGCCATTTTATTCTTTTATTTTACGGAAATGCTACTTTTCACACTCTCGGATCATAAGAAAATTTTGATTTTTTGTAATAATAGTGTAATTATGAAATGGCGCATCCTAAGAATACTTTTAATTACGACTCTTGATGGTTATATTATGAATGTTGTAAATTTTGTTAATCTTGTTTGTTATGTGCAAAAAGTTATTCTTTTTTTGTGGCGAGAACAATTATGTCATTTTGTTAGTTATATACCATATGCACCTAAGGGTGTGTGGGTCGGTTCGGATTGGTTTTAAGAGAAAATCATTAACTAATCTACTTTTAGATTGAGAACTTTTCAACTCGCTGGTATAGGCCTATTTGAAGTGCAAGGCAAAAAAATCTAATTGGGCTCTTTGTAATAAACTCTGTAATTTTAATTTTTTGATACTATAATTTTCATTTAAATTTCATAACAATATCTCTAACCTTCACAATCCAAATAATTCTGATAAAGATGCAGATTTTTTTGTCTTGGTTGAGACAATAAAAGAGGTGTAATGCAAATGTAATAATCAGACCCTATTTGCATCTAATAAGGAAGCGATATTCTAATAATTGAATATTTAACCATTTATTTTTATTTATTTATTGAGAAATTTTTTACATCTATTTTGATTTTCGAGAATTATATTAACTTTCTACACATGGATTGTTTTGAAAAGATAATTAAAAATTAACTTTTTGATTTTTTTAACTTTTTTAATCTTTTTATATGAGAGGTGATGTGATCCAAAATGTATTAAAAGTTAATTTTTGACTCTTTTTTTTTTTTTTTGTGTATATTTCCAAATGGCCCATAATAATAAGTGGTGAGCACCTAAGTTGCCTACCCCTTGAGCTATCACTGCTACCGTCAACCTATCTATCCTCAAAATCGACAGATTGGTGTTAGATTTTCTAAAATGCTTCGTAGCTCGATTTTTTTAGGCTCGAGTAGCCCGAAATTTTCTCTCTCCCTATTTTTATTCTAACACTCTTGGTCTCTCTCTCTCTCTCTTTCTCTTCTTCACTC
Organism: Camellia granthamiana; assembly: GCA_036172215.1. Lineage (NCBI taxonomy): Eukaryota > Viridiplantae > Streptophyta > Magnoliopsida > Ericales > Theaceae > Camellia > Camellia granthamiana. The sequence goes on along the minus strand of CM069916.1, from coordinate 61,641,152 downwards.
CAAAAGCCTCATTCTCCGACACCCACAATCCGGATCACCGTCAGAGTCCACGACGAGGCAAGGTGAGCTCCATCATCGGCTTCAGCGGCCACCAAACAAGCTCATTTTCTTCATTCCACTTCCGATTACCGATCAAACCGGTCAAAGCAAAAATCAGTCCGCGAAGCACGGGACACGATTGGGGAATATGAGGGAAATTGACTGATTTGAGTTTGATTGATTTTGTTTGATTTTGTCTGATTTGATTTGTGGCTGTGGGTTTGATTTTTAGTTTTGATTTTTGGATTTGATTTGTCTGATTGGTTTTGATTTTTAATTTTTGGATCTGACTGATTTGGGTTTGATTTGATAGTGTGCATGTTACGGAGCAATGCCCAGAGAGATTCAATCAATCAAACCCATCTTTCCTCTTTCGTAGCTTTCCTTTCGCAGATTTTTGGGTTTGATTTGTTAGCTTTTCTTTCCTCTCTGCTCTATCTCTTTCCTTTCCTCTCCTCTTCTCTTCTTTCTTCTTCTTCTTTCTAGACTGTTGGTTGGCCAGAAGGAAAAAAAAAAATGATTTTGATTTGAGTTTGGATTCAGAAAGAACAGAAGAGGAAGAAGAGGAAGGAAAAAGAGAGGGGAAAGGAAGAAGAGGAAGAAGAGGGGGGGCAAGGAAAAAGAAAAGAAGAAAAAAAGAAAAAAAGAGGACCAAAACGTCATTTTGACACCTCGAGCCATAGTTATTCGAGCTACCTAGCGGGACTGTTATATTTTAAACTGACCAGCATCTGTTTTATGTGGTATTTCTGCCGAACCAGACAACCAATGTTCTAAAAAAAGAAAATTTTTGACAGTCAAAATGAACTATATGACATTTGATTTCTAATTTGTTTCCAAGTCGCTCATCATTCTACTAAGAACGTCGTTTCAAGTCACTTTTAATCTTTGACCAAGGAATCTGGCAAATGGGATGTGCATACCTCATTCACACCTTGGGATATTTGATCTCTGAGAATCAGAGTGTAAAGAAATTGAAGAAAAAAAGAAATCAAAAACAAAAGTATGTGTTTGTATATTGAATGCATCCACAAAGTAAGCAACAGAAGAATTGAAAGGTTTAAACAAAAATGAAAAACAATATACAAACAATTGAAACCTCCCTGGCCACAAAGTTCACAGTCTAGTCTCAATAGTTCATTCCAACATATACCAAGCAAGTGAGACTATACACCAGTGCTATAAATATTACCAATCCAAAACAACCATGAATGCCAAAATTGCTTTTTGGTTTACCATTCAAAATTGTTCTAAGACAATCAAGCATTAATCATAATTGTTTACAGTCCCACATACCTCATTTCTCATTTGCTTGAAGAGAATGAAAACCGTGTCAGATATTGACTGTCAACTCTGATTTATCCATGGATATTCAGATTGAGTTACAGAACAAACAATTTGAGAAGTATAATCTCAGTCATTGTTGCTATCTAAATTAGATGAAAAATGAAAGAACCAAGATTTTCATCTTATCTCCAAATATCCAACCCATTCAAAACCTAACCATCCTTCTTGCTCTTAGAATCTGCTTGCTCTATGCTCTGTTCTGCCAAAGTGAATTTCTTCACTTTCTGTAGAAGATAAAAGGAAACAAAATCAAGTGAACTTATCCCCTTTATACCATTTCCAAAGTGCATGTACCACAGTTATCCATGTCCCAAAAATTAACACATAATGGCAAAGAAACATGAATCACAAATAATTAGATTCAATTAAAAATAAAAAGCAAAAGAAAGTTCAGAATATTTGCATAAGGCTGCGTTTGAATCTTGAATTTGTGGGGAAAAGTGTATGAAATAGAAGTTGATTTTCATCTTATCTCCAAATATCCAACCCATTCAAAACCTAACCATCCTTCTTGCTCTTAGAATCTGCTTGCTCTATGCTCTGTTCTGCCAAAGTGAATTTCTTCACTCTCTGTAGAAGATAAAAGGAAACAAAATCAAGTGAACTTATCCCCTTTATACCATTTCCACAGTGCATGTACCACAGTCATCCATGTCCCAAAAATTAACACATAATGGCAAAGAAACATGAATCACAAATAATTAGATTCAATTAAAAATAAAAAGCAAAAGAAAGTTCAGAATATTTGCATAAGGCTGTGTTTGAATCTTGAATTTGTGGGGAAAAGTGTATGAAATAGAAGTTGATTTCCCCCCCCCCCCCCCCCACCATAAATCTATGATCCAAACGTAGCACAAGTGTCTGTGGTTATTAATTCGAATTGGGAAAGTACAAAAGGGATTAATGGAGGTAGACAATCGAGTTAAACTGCTGTTACCAAAAATAAAACAAGGTTGAACTTACAACTTACAGCCCTCAAGATCAAGAAAAAGTACTATGTGTGTGTATGACTCAAAGCTGAGCAGCAGAATACCTGAAATGCAGGGATGAAGCTAGGTGGGGAGCCCTAGGGGACAGAGAGGCCATGACCCTCTTAAGTATTTCAAAATTCTTCTAATAACCCTCTATTTTATGAGTATTTCTATAGAGCTGGAAAGAACAAACACTCCAAAATGCGTACCGTGTCTGTGTTTAACACATAGAAACACGTGTTCACATGTTGAACACGCCATGTGACGTATCAATTTTTTTAATTATTATTTTTGTAGGAAGAGTCCCCAACGTGTCATGCATTTGGACATGCTTCATGACAACTTTGTAAGTTTTTTTTATAATAATTTTAGACTGTTGATTCGGGGTTAAAGTTAATTATATGAATCAAAGAGGGGGAAAAGTGAAAAAAAATAAATGAAATACACTCACATATAAATTGATCTCTTTCATATCTTTGTGCCCTAAATTTATATCGCTATATATAGAAAATAAAATATAGGGCAAATTACAAAAAAAAATCTCAGGGTTTCGCGTATTTTTCAATTTAAATCTCAGAGTTTCAATTTTGACAAATTAAACCTTGGAGTTTCTTCCGTGTTTCAATGTGAACCCTCCGTCCATATCCGTTTGATTGAATTAACGGAATCTGAGAAAAATTCTCAGATTCAAATACACATGTTCAAACACTTGTATCTCCCTCTTCGTAACTCCGTTTCACCTCATTTTTACGTCGTTAGATTCATCTCATTGCCTAGTTTTCATTCCATCCCTCATACGCCTTGTTTCATCTCCTTTTGTATGCCGTTGGAACTTCGAAAGTTAGCCAAAAATAAGATTTTTCTCTTTTTGGGTAAATTTTCATATTCAAATACACATATTCAAGCACTTGTATCTCTTTTGTCGTAACTCCATTTTGCCTCATATTTGCTTCATTGGATTGACCTCATGGCCTAGTTTTCTTTCCACTCCTTATACGCCTTGTTCCACCTCTTTTTGCGTGTTGTCGGAGCTCTGAAAGTTGGCGAAAAATAAAAATTTCCTTTATTTCTTTCTTTCTTCGTCTATCTTATATCTCCATACTTCTTCATTCCTCATTCCTTTTCACAATTATTCTTTCTTTTCCTCTTCCTTCATGGCCCTTCCCCCACTCTTATATTTCTTTTTGTTCTTGTAAGTCATATACATTCATACTTGACAATACTGCCATTGTTGGAGGTTCGATGGCCACCACAAGCTCGGTGAAAGGGCCATGAAGGAAAAAGGAAAAAAGAGAATAATTGTGAAAAGAAAGTAAGAAGAAAGAAGCATGAAAATAGAAAATAGAGAAGAGGGGGGGGGGGGGGGGGAAGGGGGGAAATTGGCCTACTTTTGGAGTTTTGACGGCATGCAAAAAGAGGTGCAATAAGGCGCATGAGAGGTGAAATGAAAACTAGGCCATAAGGTGAACCTAACGATGCAAAAATGAGGCAAAATGGAGTTATGATGAAGGAGATATAAGTGCTTGAATATGGGTGTTTAAATCTGAAAATTTTGCCCAAAGAGAGAAAAATCTTATTTTTGACTAACTTTCAGAGTTCCAACGGCACACAAAAAGAGGTGGAATAAGGCGTATGAGGGATGGAATGAAAACTAAGCAATGAGGTAAATCCAACGATGCAAAAATGAGGTGAAACGGAGTTACGACGAGGGAGATACAAGTGTTTGAACATGTGTATTTGAATCTGAGAATTTTGCCCAGATTCTATTAGTTAAATCAAACGGATATGGACGGAGAGTTCACATTGAAACACGGAAGAAACTCCAAGATTTAATTTGTCAAAATTGAAACTCTAGAGTTTAAATTGAAAAACACGCAAAACCCTGAGATTTTTTTTGTAATTTGTCCTAAAATATATTAAAAAAAATATTTTTCCCATGTTCTTGCTGTGCCCGAATCCTAATTTTTTCAAAATAGATGTATCCTGTGCTTGTGTCCATGCTTCTTAGCTATATATTCTAAATTTTCCCAAAATTCTTATATTTGTCATATATTTCATGATTACTCCTACAATGTGGGTGTTTAGGAAGTGGGTTTTTATGTAGGTTTTTTTAATTGTAGGATATTATTGGAGAAATTTTTTTTTGTGTCTGGGAATATAGTTGGATTTTTTTGTGATTGAAAGTGATATTTGTGAGAGAAAAAATGAAATGATTATGGGGTTTGATACAATATTTTGTTTGGATTTGTTTTTTTTTTTTTTATTTTGCAAAAAAATTGTCTTTTAGTGAAAAAAAAAAAAAAAAAAACCCAAAAAAATTGTTGCCAAACACCACCATGCATATGGGATGACTGTCAATCAATCACATATTATGTAACAGCATCAATCTGTACTTTGGCAAAAAAAAAAAAATACAATATGTAAACGACATTTCTTTTTTTTTTTTTTTCAAGTATAAAAATCATAATGGTATAATTTTAATTCATATAAATTATTTCAGTCAATAAAAGGCCTTAAAATGACGGCGTAATCAATTATACACAAGATCCTAATAATATAGCACACAAAATATATAAAATAATTGAAATAAATATTAAGAAATTACTCATGCCGAAAAGCTAACTTCTTTTTATTTATTTATTTATTTTATAGATGAATTTACTCTGGCCCCCTCTAAACAAAATTTCTGGCTTGGTCAATGCTGAAATGGGATACTGAACATTTCAAAAGGCGAGAACGAAATCGAACTAAATCAGTTGCATTTGGAGAAATTTATCATCTGTTATTTGGAACATTGAATTGAAGCATATAAATGGGCAGTTTCTAACATTAACGAGAAATACAAAGAATTGAAGCTTCAAGTGCACATCTGAGAAAATTAAAATATTTAAAAATTAAGTCTAAGACCCCAGAGACTGGAAAAAAAAAAAAAAAACAATCATCTAGCAAGAATATACATCCAAAGATATCATAAAAATTCTTTGATTAGAACATGAATAACCTTAATCAGATTACCAATACATATACATACAAAAATGTATATATATATACCTTGGTTTGGACGCAGAGACGCAAGGACTGCATGAGACGAAGACATTTGTCTTGATCGAAGGGGGATTCAGTGGCGCAGTTGAGTAGATCTAGTGCCTCCTGAGCGCATATGGGCTGAGGAGTTCTTCGAGCGTCAGCGTCCATGTCTTGGGGGGTTTAGGGTTTTAGGATTTTGACGGAATTTACCAACTCTCTGATTCGGGGGCAGTGTTAGTGTTTGGTAATCGAGAAATTTTTATTTAGTTTGCTCTGCAAAGTAGAAAAAAAAAGAAAGAGAGCTAATATGAGTAAGACAATAAATCAATAAATTGGTTTTTTTTTCACTCCCCGAAATGGCCCTTTGACACTTTCAAACGTCTAGGTCATGTGCAGTTTATTTTTGATATTTGAAAATGATAATATAATTTTTTTTTTAAATTGAAATGTATTGTCAAACATTTCGTGTAAGACATGTGACCACTATAAGGAGGTTATATATATTTATTTTCAAAATTTAAAAATGTAAATTGCATATAAAATAAAACATAAGATATTAAAATATACTTTGCTTTCTAAACAAATTAAGAAAATATAAAAATATTTTAATTTTTTTTATTAAATTATTAATGAATTTAATGCTACATTTTAGTTCATAAATGACTATGGATTGTAGTCATTTCTAAATATTAAAAGATAAATCGTCCTTAACTCAAATAACGTTTGGACACCATTTTCTAAAAGTTTGTCTAAAAGTTTTCCTAGCTAGCCCATTGGTTTCCCCCAAACAATTGCAACAGGGACACCATTTTCTTCTAGACTGTTTGGCCCCGTTTGTTTGGAGAGTTAGAGGGAGAATTGAGATTGGTAGGGAGGTAGGATCTACTAATATTGTGTTTGTTTTGAGAGATGGGCAAGGAATTGATAGTGAACTTCTGATTAGGGTGGGCCTCCCCAAGGGAATTCGGATGGGCCTCTAAGACTTGGTATTAGAAAAATAGTCCGGTAGACTAGAATTTTTTTTTTAATTTTTTTTTTTACATGTCGGGCATTTTTTTTAGACATTAATATTTAATTTTTTGTATTTTTTGTTAAGTAAAAATCATTATTTTATTTGTTTTATTTTTTTCTGAAATTTTTTTATTTATTTTTTATTTTTTTAAAATTTTTTTTACATGTTGGGCATTTTTTTAAAAACATTAATGTTTAATGTTTTTGTATTTTTGTATTTATTTTATTATTTTATATAAAAATAATTTAACAATCTTTACACTAACAACTATCATCAAAATAAATATAATTTTATTTAATTCCTTCACTAATAATCTCCTCACTATTAATCTCCTTTCTTCTATCTCGAAAACCAACCAAGTTTTGGTTTGGTCGGTATATTTGGGGGAAATCGCCCCTAACACAAATAACGTTTGGACACCATTTTCTAAAAGTTTGTCTAGAAGTTTTCCTACTAGCCCATTGGTTTTCCCCCAAACAATTGCAACAGGGACACCATTTTCTTTTAGACTGTATGGTTTGGTTGGTATATTTGGGGGGGATGGGAAAGGAAAAAGAAATGTAATTTTAATTTTTTTTTTTGGGTTATAATGAAAAGAAAAATATTATAGTACATCCACTCTCAATAGTTGTATATTATATGTATCTTATAATTAAAGAAGAAAATTACATAATTTTTTATTTTTTGAGTCATAACTAAAATAAAAATATCATAATTAAATATAATATAAGATATAATTAAAAATTTCATAAGTTATAATTAAAATAATGTCATAACTAAAAAAGAAAATTGATCATACATAAAGAAAAAAATGACATAAGTAAGAGCGCATATGGTACATCCCTTTCAAGGGTGTCTATATTAGAATTTCCCTAAGGCTGTGTTTGGATAAAGGATTTGGGGAGGAATTTGGAAAGGGAAAGGAAATTGGAAAGAAAAAGAGAAAAGAACGGTAAAATGTGAATAAAATATACCTATATTTCACCTATTTTCGCAGGCCTTTTAATTTCCCTCTCTGAATCCCTCTGCAAATTTTTGAACCAAACACAATGTAATTGAAAATACAAGAAAAAATATTTTAGTTATTAAATTTAATGTACGTATATATAAGACCTTTTCAATTTCTCTTTTTAAATCCTTCTTTAAATTTTTGAACCAAACACAATGTAATGAAAAATACAGGAAAAAATATTTTAATCATTAAATTTAATATAAGTATACATAAAATGTTTAAAATATCATTTTCTATTGAGTTTAATGACTAAAATATTATTTTGTTCGTCAATTTTATTTAACAAAAATAGACATATAAATTAGATTGAAAATAAATTAAAAGATTGGAATTTTAAAATGTCATAATTTATTTTTTATTGTAAGATTCAAACTCTCAGATTTTTATAATTTTCCAACAATTAAAAAGCTATGTTAAATTTTATGAAAAGTATTTTGAAATTAGTAATATGCATTTTCTGATGTTACACAATTTTTAGATTTTTTTTTTTTTTTGGGGGGGGGGGGGGGGGGGGGGGGGGGTGTGTTGCAAGATCTTTACTTCAATACTCAAACAAGAATCATGAAAAATAACAAATTTCATTTGATTTATTATTTATTGAAATAAGATAAGAAATTTAGAGCATCTCCACTCAATTTTTTTTTTTTTTTGTTTTTTAAAAATTTTGATATGCTAAATTGTTTTGAAGGCTTGGGTGACAACTCTCCACTTGGTATGCCAAATTTATTATTCTATTATTTTGTATACTAATAATTTCTACACTTTTTTATTTTACTAATTAATGAATTTCTTCTTGAAAGATGTTTAATCCCATTTAAATAGTGTTTTATTTCTAAAAAAATATTATAATTATAAAATATTTTTTTAAACAAAATTCAAAATTTTATTCATTTGCTACTTAAACACTTAATTTTATTTGGTGAAAAAATAAAATTAGAGCACAACATTTTACAAAATATGACAATACATAAATATTTAAGAGTATTGCTACAGGGCCCGAAAAATTTTCGAGCCAAACGGCTCGAATTTCAGGCGGTTGGAGGAAGAAGAAGGAAATGAGGAAGAAGAAGAAGGAGAGGAGGAGCAGAACTGGAGGGGGCCCTAAAAATGGGGTTGGAGGCGGGGGTGGAGGCGGAGGCGGAGGCGGAGGCGGAGGCGGCGGCGTGCGGAGGCGGACGAGCGACGAGCTGCAGAGCGGAAGCGGGCGGAGGCAGAGGCGGCGATGCGACGGCCGACGAGCTGCGACGATCGGCCGACGAGCTCGGCCGACGAGCTCCGACGCCAACGACGACCTGCTTCTCTCTCTCTCTCGCCTGTGTTCTCTCTCTCTCTCTCGCCTGGGTTCTTCTTCTCAACGAAGAAGAAGAAAGAAAAGGAGAAAAGGAAGAAAAAAAAAATAAAAAAGCAAAACCCCAAAACGACGTCGTTTTGGGGTTTTGAGCCAATTCGAGCCTCAGGTTTCGGGCCCTCAAACATTTTCCAATATTTAATATTACGATTGTCCCTGAAAATGACACATATGCTCAACGCTCAACTAAGTTTTTTTGAAATTATGAATGTGATTCTCTGTCACGATTGCGCAATTAATTTTGAATGAAATCTCTTAATTCTATCATATGGTCGCGTGACACTACAAACCGCATAAGGATCCCTTTCTTAATTTATCTCCCTAACTTTTTACTTGGTAGTTCATTGGACCTACTTTTAAATTTAATTTTAATAATCCGAACCATTCACATTTTAAGATTTATTGAGTATATCATACTTATAAAAAATAAAGTTGATTGGATATTAGAAATTACGTATTCGGATCATCAAACTACAAATCATTTTTTTAAAAAATTTAATAAACAGTTTTTCAAACACATACTTTCTAATATCCGATCAACTTAATTTTTTACATATATGATATACTCAACAAATCTTAAAATGTGAACGATTCGAATTATCAAAATTAGGTCTAAAAATGAATCCAATAACCCAACAAATAAGAAATTAAGGAAGAGATCCTTATTCCTACAAACAGCCTTCATCTCTTTTTGCATTATAATTAATTGAAAGCTTTTATGGGGTTCATCTTCCGCAATCATGTCATCATTTGAAGCATAGTGTGGAGCAGAAGCTTGGAGCCAATTGTTACTGCTGGTGTTGTGACGGCCGAACTTTTGGTCTCAATTAATTACTTTTTAATTATAATTTAGGTACTTAGTAATAAAAGGTTCTAAAAAATTATTATTTAATTCTATTTATATCGCTTAATACCTAAATAATATTATATTTGTCTGTCTTAATATTTCAAATTTAAAAGTTATAAATGTTACATAAGGATAAATAACAGATAATTTAAGAGTTCACTAATTTTAGTTCATAAGTGAATAATGGTTATATATCGGTATCTTCTGGTACATTCATCTTATACTTCTCATTAACTTTGTTACTTGGTATAAAATTTTAGGGCATTATAGAGAAAGCCATGAGCGATGACGCTCAATAAAGAAAACAAGAAATCAACGTTACAGCTTTGGAATGAAACATACTATCAGTATAGTCATAATGATACATTAAAAACTTAAAACAAAATACTATCATCACAAGTTTCAATCATTCCTAAGATTTACTTTCTAAGTTTATCTAGACAATTCTCCATGGAACGTCGTCCTTACCCAACCTCTAAGCAATGGTCATACAGCTTATTCAAACTCCTTTGGTATATTAGAACATACTGGTAAATACCAAGGATGCCTATGCACTGAATTACGTATTTAGGTATGTTGGGTACATATTTTGTATAGGTCAATCACAGTTCAACACGTGGCAAGATGAGGGCAATATGGGAAGACAATTCAAATCCTCAATCGTAATCACACACGTAGCGGTTAGTATTGGTTATTGTAGATCTACATAGCACTGGATCAGTAAAGAGATACAAAATGACGTGGCTTTAACGGTTACTCATATATTTAAATTCAAAATCAAGAGGAAAGCCTAACTGTAGACATGGCATAGTGGAGCTAATTGTGAGGAAACATGATCAGCGATCATGGAGGGATGGTTTGACGGTTAGAAACGCATTTCGACGATTGTCATTGAGAAGTATAAATAGCAGAGAAGGCCCCAGAAAAAAGCCCCAGACTCAGATCATAAAAATCAGTTTTTACCTACTTTATTTTCCTTCCAGTTTTTACATTTTTTGTTCTTTACATTTTTGTACTTCAAATTCTGCACTGTATTTTCGTTCATAGGAGTAGTTTTCAAGTAACTTATTACTGTAAACCTCTACGAGGCTAAATTGGATCATTATAAGTCTTTCATTTTTACTTAATGAAATGCTACAATTGTTCTTCATTTAATCATTATTTGCTTAATTCTCTTAAACAAAGCCACCAGTAAAAGTCCTCTTCATTGAGGCTGAAAGAACTAAAACACAATTGTCTGATAATTGATAGGCAATTAATCTTTTGTAAGAACTGATTGATCCTTGCTGGCACGCTTAAAATTACAATAATAACCTTCAAAAGCCAAAAAGCCAACATATATTTTTGGCACGCCCAGTGGGACTAATTGAAATGGCTAGACGTAGGAGACAAGGAGAAAATGAATGCTTGGAAGAAGGCGTGGAATGAGAGGTAGAAATACCTAATCCAGAGGATAATGTGATAACACATCCTGTGGAAGTACCTGTTTTATCAGAACCTATGGTCGAACAGACCAGCACTTCGGAGCAAGTACCACATGTTCAAAGTATTGGACGAGGCTAAGGAATTGGACTATCCACTGTTCCATCCACTCAACCAATGAATCCATGGGGAGGCCTAGTAGATGCCATGGGACAGCAGTTAATGAACACAATGGAAAGATGGGCAACATCATTTTTGGATCGAATGAATACTAATCAACCAACTAACACAAGGCACATAGAGGAAATTTCAAATGTCCCTCATCAAAGATTGGCTAGAGATAAACAGCCTATGCAGAATAATGGATATACTGATGGTCAAACTAATAACCAAAACTATGAAAGACCATCACCTCAGTCTTGGTATGAGCCTCTTTCGAGGTTTGTGACAAATCAAAATGCCTCATTACTTAATAATGAAACCATGCAAATTGGTGGATCCGGGCCAACACAAGAAAATGGCATAAGGATGCTTCCAAATCCCATGTTCGAAGCCATACCTGGCACAAGGGGGTTCACTAATCCTTTGTTCGAATTTGTACCCAAGGGGTTAAAAGGGTTTCCTGCAATTGGAAGAGACACAACACCTGTTCTAGCACTTTTCGCAGGGCAGGCTCAGAGGGGTCACCCATACCCTCAACAGCAGCCAGTACCACAGGGACAACCAGTCCCAAATATACCGCCCTATGGACCAAGAGGACCTCAGACACAAGGTTGTCCACCAAATCCTGTATTTGTTCCTCCAGTAGTGGTTCAACAAGCACAAAATATGGTTCTTAGGGACCAAATTGTTGATATTGTTAGAGAAATGTATGGACCGATGGCTCAGGGGGTTCAAACTCCTGTGTACAGGAAACCATATCCAGAATGGGTAGATAGGGTACATGAATACCCAAGAGGGTTTAGGATACCAGACTTTGCTCTTTTTTATAGGAATGGAAACCAGTCAACGGTAGAGCATATTGTTAGGTTTGCTGCTCAATGTGGTGAATTTACCAATAATGATTACATGAAGTTAAGGCTGTTCCCAAATTCTCTAACTGGGGCAGCCTTTGTATGGTATATTAACCTTACCCCTGGCTCTATCCAAACTTGGTAACATATGGAGGAGGCATTTCATTTCATGCCCAATTCTTCCAAACGGAGCCAGAAGTTTCTATGGCAGACTTGGCAAGGTTGAGTCAAAGGCCTGATGAGAAGGCTGCTCAATTTATTGCCAGATTCAAAAGAGCACAAAACAAATGTAGGATCATCTTACCAGAGCTTGAATTTGTGAGATTGGCTCAAAATGGTCTAGAGTTTAGGTTTCGAAAGAAGTTTGATTCAACTGAGTTTAGAGACTTAGTGGAACTAACCTATAAAGTGTCTAGGAATGAAGCATTACTAGAGGAAGAACAAGATCGAAGTAATGCATCATACAAGACGTATTATAAAGATCCTAATTATGAGATTGATGCAGCAGAGATTATAGGGAAAGAACCTGTGATCTGTGAGGCATTAATTCATAAAGACACAACAATAAACCAACAGTTTAAAAAGAAAGACCTTCATAGAAAATACTCTTTCGATTTAACAAAGGCAGATGATATTTTTTATCATTTGCTTGCGACAAACTTCCTGAAGTTACCAAAAGGAGTCAAAATTCCGTCTCCAAAGGAACTTAAAGGAAAAGTGTATTGTAAATGGCATAATTCTTGGTTTCACTCAACTAAAAACTATATTAATTTTCGAGACAGGATCCAAGAACAGATTCAAAAGGGGAGTTTAAAATTCCCAACTAAAGCAGAAAAGACTATGGGGATTAACACTAATCCATTTCCAGAAATTGGAGAAGTTGCAACCAATGTTATTGTGCCAGACTTCCAGAACTTATCCTTGAAGAAATTGGAAGAGGTCAATGTGCAAATGCGTGTTGCCAGCCAGACTACTGTCAAGAAAGATGCTAGAAGTTCACCAACTGTTGGACAGGGCTTTGCAGATCAGAGGGAAGACTTTGATGAGGAGACACTGGATGATGATTCTTTAGAGGCAACTGTCATGCAAAGAATGTGTCCCAGGTGTAGGTTGAGCTATAAGTGGTTGAAAGGGCTTCCGATTGATGGAAAGCAATATTACAATGATGTACAAAGGCGTCTTAAACCAACTAGTGCCTATAAAAAAAGGCCATATCTAACTGGTCCTAGGCAGCAGCCATTCATGGCTGGGTCAGCAGCCACTAAAGTGCACTCCAAGAGCAAGAGACCTCTACATGAGTTCAGACCACCCAACTATTACAGAATGGATGGCAATCATCCTGAAAGGAGACTTGAAGTGGGCTCAAGTTATGGGATCAAAGCCAGAGATTGGCCCCCTAGACCAGCCTCACACAGGATGAAAAGTGGCCACCTTCATGGAAGACCTGAATTAGGACCAACATAGGGAGTCAGGGCCAAGCAGTGGCCTTCATAGGCAACTTCAAAACTGGCTCCAAAGGAAGAAAGAGACAGTTCAACAACTGAGTTAGTGGGTTCGTGGGTACCTGGAGTTCCAGATTGGTTTGTTATATAGAACAAACCTAAGGAAATACCTACCCAAAGAAATGTTGCTGGAGACTAGGGTAGGATGGTCAAACCTTCCTTGGTGGCTCCAAATAATTGGGTGTTACTAAAGCATCCAAAAACAAAGGAACCAAACATGGTCCCAGTGATTTCTAGATCCCAAAGGAGGAAGATCCAGCGAAGATATACTCAGTACCAGAAGGATCTAAAAGAAAGTGGAGAAAGCTCTTCATTAGTCCAGTCAAAGGGCCAGACAGAGGGAAAAAAGAGTCCAAGTTAGATCATAGCCCAAAATCGACTCTTCAAGACAAAAGGAGTTGCAGCAGAGAGCAATTGGCCAAAGTTCGCTCCGAACTAAAAGCCAAAGAAGGATCTAGTTTAGCAGGATTAGAAAGGGCTTTGATGGAAAGCGATAGTGAGACAGAAAGAGAGGTTGGCCTAGGTCAAAGGAAGGAGATGGTTGAGGAGGAAATGCTTGAAGTCTTCATGGCTGAACAGACATTTTTGGTCGAAAAGCCAGCAGAAACAGACCATTCAAAGAAAGTTACTAGCACTGAAGTACCAGAATGCGACATGGAAGATGCTTCTGAAGTAATTGAACAAGTTGGCTAGGAAAAGAAGCAGGTACAACCAGTCGTCCAATTTGGCTCGTTTCCTCCAGTGTCAGTGAATATGGTGCATATACTGCTACAGGAGTTCCAAGCTGAAAATGAAAATCAAGAAGGTCAGGAGATTGACCCAATTCGAATTTCTAGTGAAGACTCGCAAGTGGGTATGGTGCAAGACGAAATCGAAGTGGCCACTCCAATGGAGACTGGAGACGAGAGTGAGGAAGAGGTAAGTATTAACCTCTCATATCCTTTTGAGTATCTCACGACATCCATGACACAGCATATTAAACCCTTGCATATCAAGGCCTTCTTTGATGGGATACAGACGAACCGAGTATTGGTAGATAATGGGACAGCAGTAAACCTGCTTCCGAAATCTTCTTTGAAGAAACTAGGAAAGAGAAACCCCAGACTAATCCCAACCAGTACAACCATTGTTGGTTTCGCTGGAGACAAACAGATGGCTCAGGGCATTTTGCCCATCAACTTGAGTATGAGAACCAGGGACTGCATGACGGCATTCTTCGTTATCGACAACAATGCTAAGTATAATGCTCTACTTGGTAGGGATTGGATTCACAACAACAAATGTGTGCCTTCCTCTCTACATCAGAAGATAATGATGGCCTTGTGCAATGGAGAGACAGAGGAGATTAATGCAGACCCTCAACCCTTCATAGCTTGTGCAGATTTTGCAGAGGCCAAATTGTATACTGAAAGAGTGACACCACTCAGTATACTGAGAAAACCTGATGGATTAGCCGAAGTGACGGCTGATGAGGAATTAGCATAACTGAAGCACTTAGTCCAGGAAAGTGCTGATAAAGAGTTTGTCGCCAATGATGACAATGATGCCTGGTTGTAGGCAAAAAGATGGAACCCAGGAGGCTAGATCTTTGGCTTTAATTAAGTTCTCAGTATTGGACATAAAATCAATAGTCCAAAAGGTGCAAGAGCAAGAGAAAGAAGCCATGGTAATTGGTTGTAAGCAGAAGCAGCAACAGGTCAGGTTTTTGGCCTTGGATAAATACTGTGCTTTGGACATTGAAACAAAAGCCCAGGAGATACAGGAAGAAGAAGCCTTATGGACAGACTTTGTCTATGAGGAGGAGGGTAAAGATGTTGAACCAAAGAAACTGGGAGCAGGACAAAGCACGGAGATTGCTTCGAAGACAGAAGAAATCAAAAAAGGAGCATCAGTGGGTTCTCAGATACAAGACCCCTTGGAAGAAGTTAACTTAGGGGAATGTTCTACACAGCAACCCACTTACATTAGTGCTTGGTTAAGTGCTCTTGACAGGGACCAGTTGTTAGTGGTCTTGAAGAGATATAAAGATTATTTTGCATGGTCTTATAATGAACTACCAGGGTTGGACAGGTCATTAGTAGAACATAGGCTCCCCATGAAGCCTAATTTCAAGCCATACAAACAAAAACCAAGAAGGATGAGTTCTGAAGTGATTTAGAAGGTCAAGGAAGAAATTCTTAGGCTTCTTAAGGCAGGCTTTATTAGGATAGCCTGATATGTTGAATGGCTATCCAATATTGTGCCTGTAGTTAGGAAGAATGGTAAAATGAGGGTATGCATCGATTTCAGAAACCTGAATTTAGCAACTCCAAAAGATGAGTACCCCATGCCCATAGTAGATTTATTGGTGGATAGTTCAGCAGGGCACACGATTTTATCAATGATGGATAGGCACTCTGGTTATAACCAAATCTGCATTGCAGAAGAGGATATCCACAAGACAGCATTCAGATGTCCTGGGAACATTGACACCTTCGAATGGGTTCAAATGCCATTTGGCCTGAAGAATGCTGGGACTACATACCAAAGGGCTATGAATACTATCTTTCATGATCTCATTGGAGGATATTTGGAGTGTTACATTGATGACATTGTAGTAAAGTCCCAATCCATGGAGGAACATTTGTTTTACTTGGAAGCAGTTTTTGAAAGAATGAGAAAGTTCAAGTTGAAACTTAATCCTCTCAAATGTGCTTTTGGCGTATCAGCTGGAAACTTCTTGGACTATGTAGTACACAAGAAGGGAATACAGATTGATCAGAATAAAGCCAAAGCTATTATTGAATCCAGACGTCCCTCAAGCAAGAAAGAATTACAAAAATTCCTTGGGAAGGTTAATTTTCTTCGAAGATTTATTTCTAATACTGCAGGGAAACCTAAAGTATTTTCTTCCTTATTAAGGTTGAAAGGTGAGGAAGAATTTGTGTGGACAACAGAGTATCAAATTGCTTTCGAAGAAATCAAAGCCTACTTGGCCAACCCTCCAGTGTTGATGCCACCAAAGGGTAATAAGCCCTTGAAGTTGTATATAGCTGCAGCAGAAGATTCACTGGAAGTTTTCTTAGCCCAGGACAATGAAGAAGGCAAAGAGCAAGTAGTTTATTACCTTAGTAGGTTTCTAAATTCTTGTGAATGTAAATATTCAGCTGTAGAAAAGCTGTGCTTTGCATTGTATTTTGCTGCAATAAAATTAAGATACTATCTTTTGCCTACAACTATCTTGGTAATTGCAACCACAAATTTGGTTAAGTATATGTTATCTAGACCTATGTTGAGAAGAAGAATTGGCAAATGAATACTAGCTTTATTAGAATTTCATCTAAAATATGTCCTCCAAAAAACAGTAAAAGGATAAGTTTTAGCTAATTTCTTAGCAGATCATCCATGTCAAACAGAAAGTCAAAAGATAATGGAACTTGGTATGGTCAGTGTTGAACCATGGCAAATGTGGTTCGATGGATCAAAAGCCAATGGTCTAACTGGAATTGGTGTGGTGATTAAGTCACCACGAGGGGTAGAAACCACACATGGTTTTAGAGTGGATGAAATTACTTGTTCCAATAATCAAGCTGAATATGAAGCTTTAATAATGGGACTGGAAATACTTATTGGATTACAAGCTCATGCAGTTGATATATTTGGAGATTCTTAATTGGTGGTTAACCAGGTGAAAGGAATTTTCAAATGTCAAAGTGTAAGCATGCTACCATACTATGTTGTTGCATTATATTTGCTTTCTCAATTTCAGATAGCAAATGTAACTTATGTCTCAAGATTCTTGAATAACAAAGCTAATGATGTGGCTCAGAAAGCTTCGAATTTCAAGAGAATGGATAACACTCAAATGAACATAAGTCAAACAACATATCAAAAGGTAATACCACCCTTAAATAAAAGAAATGTGGTCTTAGAAGTCAATTATAATGTCTTACAAGAACAAGATTGGAGGCATCCAATAATGCAGTATCTAACTGGCCCATCTTCGAAAGCCAGCAGGAAAATCAAATTGTAATCTATGCAATACATAATGTATGGTAATGCTCTCTACAAAAGGGGGATAGATGGGTTATTATTGGAATGTTTAGGTCTAAAGGAAGCATTGACAGCCATGCCTGAGGTTCATGAAGGCATCCGTGGTGCTCATCAGCCTGGTGTGAAGATGAGATGGCTGCTTTGAAGACATTCCTACTATTGGCCAACTATCCTTAAAGATTGCATAGAATATACTAGAGGTTGCCAGGCATGCCAAAAGCATAGCGCAATAAGGAATGTACCCATAACTAATCTGCTACGGTTGTGAAGCCTTGGCCATTTAGAGGATGGGCTATGGATATAATAGGGAAAATACATCCACTCTCTTCGAAGCATCATTGTTTCATCTTAGTGGCCACAGATTACTTCACTAAGTGGGTCGAAGCTAAGGCATATAAGGCTGTAGACCAGACCGAAGTTATTGGATTCATTAAAAATCTGATCCACAGATTTGGCATCCCACAGACTATAATTGTTGATAATGGGACTGTATTTGATGGGAAGATGGTAAAGTCTTTTGTGGCAGAGTTTGGAATTAACTTTGTTAATTTTACCCCCTATTATGCACAAGCTAATGGTCAGGCAGAATCATCCAATAAATCTTTGAATAAAGGAATACAGAAAGTTATGGAGGACAATCCCAGGGATTGGCATAACTTACTGTTGGATGTTTTATGGGCTTACAAAACTTCTCCAAGATCAAGTACATGAATTACTCCTTATGCCTTAGTATATGGGCATGATGCAGTGTTACCTGTAGAAATTAACATCAAGTCCCTAAGGGTGAGAGGCCAGGACCAGTTAGTTCCTGAGTAGTACCATCAGAGTATGTGCTTGGAATTAGAGAACGTAGATAAAGCTAGAATTTTTGCATTAAATAGCATTCTTTTCCAAAAGAAGAAAGCAGCCAAAAACTATAATAAAAAGGTTAAGCATATTAGCTTTGATGAAGGTGATTTGGTATGGAAGACAATACTCCCAATAGGGATTAAAAACCACAAGTTTGGCAAATGGTCACCTAATTGGGAAGGACCATATCAAATTCACAGAGTCTTGCCTTCGGGAGCATATCATTTGAAAAATTTGAATGGATATGTACACCCCAATAAGATTAATGGTAGATATTTGAAGCCTTATTATCCAACCGTGTGGCAAACACAAGGAATGTAATAAGTGCTAAGTGAAAAGAACATGAAAACATTCAAATAATAAATAAGGATTTTATTTCATAATGAGTTGAATACATGCAGCCATAAATTGGCCCAAAAGTCAGTACAATGTTTCAGTTGTTCCTTTACAATAGACTCTCTACTCTTAAGAAATGGGAACAACTAAATGGCTGTAGCCATCTCCTGTTTTCGATTAGCCAGTCATTGGTTAGTGATCTGCAGCTTGGTGGCAGTTCGATCTAAAGCTTGATTGACTGCTGATAACTCTTCTTTAAGCTGAACTTTATTCTCCAATAGTTGAGCTCGAAATTGGGAGACAGAGGAATGTTGCTCTTTCAATTCTGATACTTTAGCATGTATTTGGGAAACAAAACTTTGGTCTCTCAGCAATTTCTCTTCTACAGTCTTGGCATCATGGCAGATGTTGATGTAAAAGTCAATGGTAGCTGTCGCCTAAGAAAAATGCCTTGAAATAGTCATGTTGGATTGCTCAACAATCTTGCAGCATTGAAGGAATCCATTCTTGATTATAGGCCTTTGTAAGACTTCGAAGGGGATCCTTGAGAAGAATGTCAGCAACTCCAAACAGCTATCCAAGTCTAATGTAGGTAGGGAAGTCTTACTAGTGGAGGAAGAGCTCTCAAAAATTTCTAAGAGAGAATCAGCTAAGACTAATGGTTTAGTTTCATTGTTAGCTGTTGAAGTGGTGGAAGGCATGTCAAAAAGGCTAACTAGTCTAGCTTCAAAAATGTCCACTTCTTCTGTTGACATGGTTGGCACAGAAAGGGCTCTGATATGAGGAAGAGATGGCTGCATATGGATAGGAGGAGAAGATGAAGTATCCCTACCAGTATCTATAGTCTTGGCTACCAGTAGGTCATGAAAAAAGGGACTGGAGCTAGGTAGAGATAATGGACAAGGAATTGGTGAGCTACTAGTGTCTTCTCTACGGGAATCAGCTATCACTGGAGATGAAGTAATAGCTGGAATTTTCTCAGAAGAAGAAGGAACAACAAGGCTTAAAGGGAGAGCAAATTGAGTAGAGTTGAAAGATAGATGAGGAAAGTATGGAGTTAAGCCAAAAGATAGGGATGCAGGAATACTTAGCCTCAAGAAAGGTATGAAAAATGTAGGACGATGGAGTGAGAGTATTATTTGAATTGGTTCCACATTTTGAGGTCTTTCAACTTCAGATGAAACTGAAGGAATCCTTATTAAAGGAGGAGGCAGAGTAATTGTTGCTGCAAAAGAAAAAAATACAAAGTAATGTTAAGTCTCAATATCAAGAATTTGAGAAAGGAAAAGTGGAGACGTAAAAGGAAATTACTGGTTTCAGAAGTGATGGCAATGATGGGAGAACTACGAAGGGAATAATGCTCATCAGTGTGTTGCTTTCTCACAGTTTCCCTTTGGATTGTATCAGCAACAACAGCTTCATCCCTTAGTAGTTGCTGCTGCCGCCTTTTTTCAGCTCTCTGAAAAACAATTATTTCTTTAGAATGTTCCTTCTCCATTGTTTTGGCAGCTGTCTCATGAGTAGGGTTTTCGACCAAGTCAGAAGGAGAGACAGTTATCTTCTTTCTCTTTTTTCTCTGTAGTGGTATTTCTTGCTCTTTCTCTGTCTCTTTCTCTTCAATTTGAGACTCAGACTCCTCAGGAGTGAGTATTAGTTTTCTTTTCTTTCTCTACTGGTGTTTGTCTTTGAGAATAGCTAGAGTTTCAGCTCTCTTGGGAGATTCTTCTTGTGGAGACCTTACACCAAGTAGTATGAATATGAAGAAAACAAACAGAAAATTCTAAAAGAAAAGAAACCTAAAAATGTATACCCTTTTTCGAAGCAGCTCTGGTAAATCTAGAAGGAGGGAGTGAGACTACAGGAATAGTCGTGGTAGCTATGGAAAGAGGGGGGATGGTCCAGGTTTCTTTTGGTTTAGCCTTAGAAGGCACACCTAGCCCTATTAGCAAATCATGAGGATGTATTGCTAGATGCAATTCCATATTGGCTGTCCACCACTTTGAAATCTTTTTAAAACTAAGTCAGAGGGGAGGAAGGGGTAAATTTAAACTCACTCAAATCTTTCAACAGTTTAAATGTTGCCTCTTCTAGTTTAGATTTGGGTACTCTCAGGTCTCTGGCTGTAAGATGGATATTCAAGAGACTATAGAGTGGAATGGGAATTCCTTGGGTAAGCCCAAATTGCCTGGCAAACTGGGAGGGGCAGTATACCTCAGATATGCACTTATAAGCACGAGGGTTTGAAGTACCAATAAAAAGTTCCCTTAGCAACAAAATAGAGGCCCACATATCTTTGTGCGATGGGATGGAACACTGTCTATCAGCCAAGAATGTCTTTAGCCAAGTCAGTCCTTTATTGGTGTCGAAGGGATAAAAGAAGATGGCAGCTGGGGAGACAGGAAGCTGGTGAAAAAAAGTAAGATAGTAGGCGAAAGAAGCAGGATAAAGGGCAATTCTAGCATACTTTTCTCCGTAAGTGCTAGGGTCTTGAACTAAGAACTTCAAGCACTTCGGATGTAAATCAGTAAAGTATGCAAAGAGTTAGAGTTGAAGCACCCGGAGGGGACCTCCTTGGTTAATATCAAGAGATTTCTCACAGAATTGGGAGCATACTCTATAGACATGGCCTAAAAGATAAGGGGCCAAGGTTATTCGCTTCTTCAAAACAAAGGCCTTTGCAAGTGGGGCAAACTCAGGCATGATTCGTTGAGATGATGTACAAAAAAGAAATTTACACAACCAATATAAAATAAAGGAGAAGAGTTCTCGATCACTCACAGGGCCCTC
Organism: Camellia granthamiana; assembly: GCA_036172215.1. NCBI lineage: Eukaryota > Viridiplantae > Streptophyta > Magnoliopsida > Ericales > Theaceae > Camellia > Camellia granthamiana. The sequence goes on along the minus strand of CM069916.1, from coordinate 61,619,608 downwards.
CTTTTTATTCTCAGCCATTATGAAGTCACTGAATGAAGAATTCAAAGGTGGAAGAGAAAATTTAACCGAAAGGTCTGGATAGCTGGGTGTAAAGGGAGTACTGAGTGATGAAAGCCCTAAGAGATGGCAGATATCAAGAACAGTGGGAGCCATCATACCACACCGAAACTGAAAAAGTTAAAGGGCATATTCTAAAAAAAAAGAGTGGCATGAATCAAAAAAGGGTCTTCAGGAATGATAAACCTGAAAAGACGAAGGGGATCGAGAATACAGAGCTCTTGTAGGTCCCATTCTCTTGCAGGCACAACCCTGTCATACCACTCCTCCCACTCAACCCTCAATGTTGGCCAACAACGATGAGGTCGGTTTATCTTCCAATTTCCCCAGTCAAGCCCCCCTTCATAGAGAAGAAAGTGGTCCTCCAAACGAGGGTATAAAGCGGGAAGTTGGGCGAGAACTTCTAGAAAGATAGGACCTAGAACATATTCTTGTTTTTCGCTGTGGCGAGGAATAAAGAGGCATCCGTCTATGGCACTTGATCCACCAGCTTTAAATTTAGCAATTTCTTCCTCAATACATCTTTTCAAACCCATTGTTGGGCTTATACGTTCGCCAGTTGGTACTTTCAAAGAAGAAGACTCCATTGGTAACAAGAAGTAAGAAAGGGAGAGTCAGTAGAGATGAAGGGTTTGTGCGTTAGACAAACGAGTGAATTCAAAGCACGAAGTAAAAAGGGTTTTAAAACCTTTGTGTCTGAAAAATGTACCTAATCGTTTTAAGTGGGTTGAATTCATAAAGAAGTGTTAAAAGTACAGATACAAAAGGTTCCCCTGAATGGTGATAATTTGGGAGGGAAATGTATCTCAAATACTAATGTTGGCTTCGAAATCAAACTTTTGGCTTCGAAGCCAAGTTTTGGCGCCAAAATCAAGTGACAAACAGCTTCAAAAATAGGAAGTCAACTTTGAAGCACATTCCCCACCTAAGGGTGCAGGAACACCCAGGTATTTGTTTACTTCAAAAGGATTAAAGACCTATTTTTAGGTTTCTTGATGAGAGTAAAAGCCTTCGAAGTAAAATTTGAAATACCTTATGGTTAGAATTTGTTTGTTCTAAGTTTCAAACCAATAGTTGGTTTGAAATACCAATGTTGGCTTCGAAATCAAACTTTTGGCTTCGAAGCCAAGTTTTGGCACCAAAATCAAGTGACAAACAGCTTCAAAAATAGGAAGTCAACTTTGAAGCACATTCCCCACCTAAGGGTGCAGGAACACCTAGGTATTTGTTTACTTCAAAAGGATTAAAGACCTATTTTTAGGTTTCTTGATGAGAGTAAAAGCCTTCGAAGTAAAATTTGAAATACCTTATGGTTAGAATTTGTTTGTTCTAAGTTTCAAACCAATAGTTGGTTTAGTAGTATACAATCACTTTTTAGAATAAAACAGTGCACTCCTTGAAAAAGGCTTCCATATTTTGGAAAAAATAGACTGTTTGTTCGAAGCAAAATTAGTTGATTTAAAACTACTTCATTGTATTAACCATATGTTGGGGAATTGTATATGATCAAATCAAGTTTCAAATGGAAAAATTGGTGAATTCGAACCTCTGATTCTGAAAGGAAACCTAAAGCAAAAGTTGTCAATTACACCCCATCTGTTGGAAAAGTTCAAATTGGGTTTCCAGTATTCCATTGGGTGTGATCGAATCAAGTGTTGACGGACAAAATTGGTGAATTCGAAGTCCTAATTTTGTTTGATTTTGACAAATGGAGCAAAATCGGACCATGCCAAATAAAAAGAAAACATCTTAGCTTTATTAAGACAAAGGCAAATACATTAGAAGCCTTCCTTGGCTACATATTCCATTTCATAAAAATTAGGAATAGAGTAAATGACAAGGTCATGAAACTTGTTCCAACTATGGTCAATGAACTTCTGTTCCTTTTTTATTCTATCTTCTATTTTTTCCAGGCTAGGCTGCTGAAGTTGATATGCCCTTACTTGATAAAAAAGTTTTTCGACTTTTATTTCAAACTTTGTTTCTTTCAACCCTTGGTCTATTTCATCCATGTCCAAGTCATCCCAGTATGCAGAGTCTTTATTCTTGAAATCATCATATTTGTCGATGAGGTTCTCTGCTTTATACCGGGTATGAATTCGATGGGCTGAGATTTGATCCAAAGATCGAGTGGTGGCCATAGAAGTGTGATGCCAATGAAGAAGCAGTGGGAGTTGGTCTAAAAACATCTGGAGCTCTGCTTGGACGACAGGGTTAAGAACATGACCCCGAGTCATAAAATCACAAGCCCATCGAAAGTTCTTGAGAGGAACATCATCCTTGAGAACATTGAAGGGCAAGTGAGAAAAGGCCGCAAGCAGAAGTTGAGCTTGTTGTCGCTGATATTTAGTAGGGAGAGATGGAGGGTTATAGGAGGAGAGAAACTGGTCCTCAAAGAGAGTAAGTCTCAGTTCCTCTATCCAGTAAGGATTTTGTGGGAGATGAGGTGCATGAGTTTCCAGCTTGAAAGAAGGAGGAAATTAGGGGTTGTTGACGATATTAAGCCAGTCAGAAGAGCAAAGTTTTGCCTTCTGGGCTAAGAATGATGGGCTATATCCTTGAGCCTCTTCTGGACGATGAGTGGCTTGTACTATCTTCGTAGGCATGGAAGACGTGTACTATGCTACGAGTAAGTTGTCTTTCAAACGGCGTCGGCGGTCGATGGGTGCATATGGGTAAACTACCGAACTCCGAGCAAAGGGAGGGAAAGTTAGAGGATCAACAAATTTGACAAAATGATGATTGATTCGCTCTTTTAACTTGGACTCCTCAGGTTCTGGCCAGCTTCTCCAACCAGAAGCCCCAGAAGAAGAAGAAGCTATAGCCTCATCCTATGTAGAAGGTTTTGGGTTAGAAGAAGAGCTTCCAATATCCATGTTTGCAAAATTTTGGGTTAAAGAATTGTGGACAAAGGGTTCGTAATCCAAAGGTTGATAGTTTGCAAAAGCCTCCATGACTTGAATATAGGAGAGTGGGTAAAGGTGGCTAATCAATGCATGAAGATTCTTTTGAGGACGAACATCATTATCAAATAACTCTTCATATGCTTGATCGAGGTAAGAAAAAGTCTGCTTGGCCATGAGAGTTGAACTAGTCTTTTCGAATATTGAGATAGTGGGAAAGTTCAAAGGATAGAAGAGAATTTAATGCAAATGTTCATTGATGAATGACGGTTGCATTTCTGAAGATGCAAAACCCATGCACGTTCTAAGACGTAGATAAAATACCTTGATCCACTAATATCACCAAGTATTAGGTATATTAGTGCGGGGGGTAATGTTGGCTACATATTTTGTATAGGCCAATCACAGTTCAACACGTGGCAGGATGAGGGCAATACAGGAAGACAATTCAAATCCTCAATCGTAATCACACGCGTGGCAGTTAGTATTGGTTATTGTAGATCTACATAGCACTGGATCAGCAAAGAGATGCAAAATGACGTGGCTTTAACGGTTACTCATATATTTAAATTCAAAATCAAGAGGGAAGCCTAACTGTAGACATGGCATAGTGGAGCTAATTGTGAGGAAACATGATCAGCGATCATGGAGGGATTGTTTGACGGTTAGAAACGCATTTCGACGATTGTCATTGAGAAGTATAAATAGCAGAGAAGGCCTCAGAAAAAAGCCCCAGACTCAGATCATAAAAACCAGTTTTTATCTACTTTATTTTCCTTCCAGTTTTTACATTTCTTGTTCTTTACATTTTTGTACTTCAAATTCTGCACTGTATTTTCGTTCATAGGAGTAGTTTTCAAGTAGCTTGTTGCTGTAAACCTCTACGAGGCTAAATTGGATCATTGTAAGTCTTTTTTTTTTACTTAATGAAATGCTATAATTGTTCTTCATTTAATCATTGTTTGCTTAATTCTCCTAAACAAAGCCACCAGTAAAAGTCCTCTTCATTGAGGCTGAAAGAACTAAAACACAATCGTCTGATAATTGGTAGGCAATTAATCTTCTGTAAGGACTGATTGATCCTTGCCGGCACGCTTAAAATTACAATAATAACCTTCGAAAGCCAAAAAGCCAACAAGGTCATAACATCATTGGTCTACCCCAAGTAAACGGCCTTTTAGAGATACTTTTCTTGTGTGAGACTCTTACTGCCACCCTTATACCACCACCAAATTCGTATAGAAGCTAGAATACAACTGATAGCATCTAAAGGTTTCACGACACTTATTATACAAGATTTTCTAAATTAGGGGTCATGCCCCGAATCAACATCCATTTCCATATTCTTCACCATTTTATAACTTTGTCATTTCATGATCGCTAACCCAAACCACCCGACTACATACCATGGTACAACTTAACAAAAAATAATGCATGTTGTTTAACAACTACCCATCTCTCTTTCATGTTTTTACAACATATACATTAAGTGAAAATATGAGAAAAACGAGCATTTTAACACATAGTAGCAGATTCTGGAATTTCTAGCAATCTGCTGACACAGATAAACACATAAAATATATAGCAAACTATGTTGGAAAATTCTAAAATTAGGATATGTTGTAGATAAATAAGTTAGGAAAATTTTCTATGAGGGCTCGAAGTCATTTGATCACTGTAAAGGGGGTGAAATAATTCAATAACAGTAACTCATCTAGATTCGTCACATTTTGAAAAAATTGGTGTTTCTCTTTCAATACTTAATAAAAATTGATGAAACTAGTGGCGTTTGAAAGATAACACATAAATCTAAAATTTTCAATTTGAATCACTTAAAAACTCAATCTATGGAATAATAGCCTTGTAAAGTCAGCCTAGCTGCTACCTCCAAAAAACAACGAAGTTAAAAATGTGTTTTGGCTACGAAACATTGTCAAATAATTTTCCAAAATTTACACAGCATGTTAATTTAACTCCAATAGCTTTAGATTTCATAAAAGTGTTTCTATGAATTTGTTTGAGTGTTTCCAACCTGAAAAGAATTTTGCTTTTGCTAGAAATTCATTGTTGTATGAAAAATAAATTTTGTATTCACTATTATTCACATGCAAGGTTACAAAAATCATTTCTTACTATTACTCTCATATAAAACACAAATATTTCAGATTACTTTCATCAGTGAGAAGGGAAAATAGATGGAAATAAATATTCGTAAAGAAGATCATAAGCATATAGGCATGCATGTTTCACATTCTTCTTCTAACGACTATCAATTAATTTCTTCATAAACTTCTCATGTAAAACATAATAATATACCACATATATTTCATTGCCAAGTAGATGGAGAGTTTCTAGTCTTCCTACCTTAGTTGTTGTTGAAGATGATCTCTAAGTATCGAACTCATCTTCCTTCCTTCCTTCCTTCTTTCCTTTCTTTCCTTCTGTCTTTCTCATTCTCTTTTCTTTCTTTCCTTCTCTCTTCTTGCTCTATACCAAAAATATGAGGTTAGCTCCTTTGGTTCAATTTATTTATTTTATTATTATTATTATAATAATAAATGTATCTTTCTTGATTGGTCCACTTGTCTCAACATGTGGCATGCAAGCCTTCCTCAATTTTAAGTTAATAACTTAAAATTGAATTAAATTAAAGTGGACCTATTCTTCAATGATTAAAAAGAACAAGGGTTAAGGTCATGGACAATTAGGTAGAGTGTATTTACTCATATTCTTATACTTCTTGGCAAATTCCACTAGTAATAGATATTATTACAATATGCATTAAGGTTATCTTGCAAAAATAATTATGGTTCTCACAGGTATGCCATGTAAAAATTGACACAACAAGTGGAGAAACTCTTAGAAATAACAATAAAATTTCGAAAAGTTCAAGTAAAATTATTCAAATTGGTTAAACATGGTTAAAACAAACAAATCGAAACTTTCATCCCTATTCCCTTTACCTTTTGTTATTTAATTTAGCTCCTTTGGTTCTAAAAAAAAAAATAGAAAAGTGATTTTTTTTTTTTTTTTACACATATTTTTCTACCTGTTCAACAAAAATCATAATAATTAGGAAATAGTTGGAACCAATGAGATTAGCTCGTTTTTAATCTCTGTATTTTATTAGAAGGTCAGTTGTTCAATTCTCATTACCTACATGTGAGTATTACTCTGGTGTATTTGTTAATATCATATATGATCTGTTAATCATATTATTTAATTTTGATGATGTCTAAAATATTATTTAAAAAAAATTGAATTTTTTAATATACATACTCTATATTATTTGACACAAAATATTATCTATTTAAAATATAAGTTGTATGATATATTTGTTATAAATATTATTTAAATGGAAATATTTTGAAAACTTTACTATTCATTTTTTGAAAAATTAGGCTGATCACTATTCATCTTTTGACAAATTAATTGGTTGCATTATTTTGACAAATTTGATATTAATGGGTTGTCTTATTTTGACAAAATTGATATGGAGTGGTAGGATAAATTTAGTTTAAAATCTCTACAACATATACAATAATTTAAAGAGGGCATATATTTTTAGATCTATCATAAATATTATTTAAAGAAATTTTTCTGTGTATGCAAATATTTGATTAGAACAGTATATATATAATACATATAATACAAATAGCATACATCATGGGAGCAATTAGATTTTTTTTTGCACAACATTCATTGTATCATATTTATTAGTATGTGGAAAATCATACATGACATAATTTTAATTAGCTTTTCTTTTTGCTTTTTAGTACAAATTTGACTAAAAGCTTAAAGGTCCTCAATTTTTTCAAGATTACAGATTTTCTTTGAATTCAGTTGACGTCTCAAGGAGCGTTTGTCTTTTCCAGCGGATATATTTTTTGGTATAAATAGAAGTGTTGTATGTGGAAAAAAATCAAGAACTTGAAAAAAAAAATTTATGTGTGCTCCAAAATTTTGAATATATTGTATTCTGGCTTTTCACTTTCAGATCTAAGTGTATCATTTGTTCTTACACTTTCATATCTACTCTTTGTGAGAGAATTATAGTAAAAGAGGGTTTAAGTACCACTTATTTTTATTCATTATTTTTGTGAGAGATTTTTGTAAGAGTGAGGCATTTATTGTTGAGTGAGGCTCAATAGATAAGAGTAAGTCCTGTGCAAAATCCACAAGCTTGGTGAAGACTTGGTGGTGTATTAATTCATTTTGATAGTAAAGAAATTCTCAAGAAGGTTCCTTAGGGAGTGGACGTAGGTCTAGTGTGTCGAACTACTATAAATCTCAATGTTTGATTTTCTTTCCGTATCTCTCTTATTTTTATATTGATAATTATTATTTTGTTTTTTATTTGTTAAAATTCTGAATATTGTGTTTATAAATTTTAATATTGTAAATTTGTTTTTAAATAACCAAATTCACCCCCTTCTTGAGTTGCCTACCTGAAATAATGGATTCGTTAAGAAGAAATTTTAAAAAATAAAAAAAGAAGAAAATTTAAAACTAGAACTTCTCCCTTGATAAGAAAAAAAGATAACTTCCTATGCAAGTTCTTTCTTTTTCATTCCATACATCCATAAGAAGACCAAATGTAGTTTTATAATTTTGATTATAACTATAGAATAAATTAACAATATTCTATCCCATATATCTAAAAAAAATTAACAATATTCTATCTTTCAAATGCACTCGCTAGACAAACTCTGTGTACACATTACACTACAAGAAAAAGCATTTTTGCCGACCACTTTTAGCTACTAAAACCAATTTAGTCGCCAAAAGTCATGGAATTGGCTACCAAAAAAAATTTTAGTCGGCAAAAGTCAACTTTTTAGCTACTAATTTTTTTTAGTAGGGGAATGTTGATTATTGGCTACTAAAATAAATTTAGTAGCTAAAGATATTACAATTGGCGACTAAAAAAATTTTTAGTAGCTAAACATATCACAATTGGCTACTAAAAAAAAATTTAGTAGCCGTAGAGGTACTTTTAGCTACTAAATTGTTTAGTAGCCGAATCAAAATAAAAAAATTAATTTTTAATCTTTCCCGACCAAAGTTTTGGTCGCCAAATGTCAAGTTTCGGCGACCAAATTTATTTTAGTCGCTAAAAACCTACTTTCGGCTACTAAATATTTGGTAGCCGAATGAAAATAAAAAAAATTAATTTTTAATCTTTCCCGACCAAAGTTTTGGTCGCCAAATGTCGAGTTTCGGCGACCAAATTTATTTTAGTCGCTAAAAACCTACTTTCGGCTACTAAATCTTTGGTAGCCGAATGAAAATAAAAAATAATAATTTTTAATCTTTCCCGACCAAAGTTTTGGTCGCCAAATGTCAAGTTTCGGCGACCAAATTTATTTTAGTCGCTAAAAACCTACTTTCGGCTACTAAATATTTGGTAGCCGAATGAAAATAAAAAAAATTAATTTTTAATCTTTCCCGACCAAAGTTTTGGTCGCCAAATGTCGAGTTTCGGCGACCAAATTTATTTTAGTCGCTAAAAACCTACTTTCGGCTACTAAATCTTTGGTAGCCGAATGAAAATAAAAAATAATAATTTTTAATCTTTCCCGACCAAAGTTTTGGTCGCCAAATGTCAAGTTTCGGCGACCAAATTTATTTTAGTCGCTAAAAACCTACTTTCGGCTACTAAATCTTTGGTAGCCGAATGAAAATGAAAAAAAATTAATTTTTAATCTTTTATTTATATTTTTAATCTTTGTAAACCTATCTATACTATATATTAAGCAAAAGGGGGTTTTTAACCCAAGCCTTGTGGGAGCTCCAATCTCCCAATCTAAATTTTTTGATTTTTTGATTTAAAAAAAAAACTTAGCATTTATTAACTTCTCCCAACTCCCAAGTCTTACCCTCATAATAACACTTTAATGCATTAACAACAGGCATAAAGAAAATTCTTTGAAATCCAACACATATGAATTCTTTGAAAAGTCCCAACACATATGATTATTATCTCTCATAATAACACTTTAATGCATTAAGAATAAGCATAAAAAAAATTTCTTGAAAGGACCAACACATATGATTATTATCAAAATATTAAACTTTAATATAATATAATAATAAAAAAAGACATTTAATTTCTTGAAAAGTCCAACACATATGATTATTATCAAAATATTAAACTTTAATATAATATAAAAAAAGGAAAAAAAAAGACATTTTAAAAAAATATATTTAAAAATTACAATTCACATATATAGATAATTGTAAACACAAGGGGGGGTTTTTAACCCCAAGTATTGTGGGAGCTCCAATCTCCCAATCTAAATTTCTTGTTTTTTTGATTTAAAAAAATAATTATCTTAACATTTATTAACTTCTCCCAACACTCAAGTTTTACCCTCATAATAACACTTTAATACATTAAGAACAAGCATAAAAAAAAATTCTTTGAAATCTAACACATATGAATTCTGCCAACTTGCCCTTTCCTCACTCTGGTTTTGTCGATTTTCTTGCTCCTGGTACAGATGTGAACTATGGAGAGAGATTTGGCAGCAATCTAAATACACCAGACTCTCAATGGAGAGAGATTTGGCAGCAATCTAAATACATGTACCTATCACTTTCCTTTCTTCTTTTTATTTTTATTTTTAATTTAACTAATTGAAATGTACCTACCAACTTTTTCTTTGTTAGTGACAATGTGAAAACTGACAACTTGGAGTGGAAATATTTTGTGGCAACTGACGAGACTTGTTGAATATAAAATCTACAAATAAATTGAACGTGGTTTAAGATATGAATGAATTATTTTGCTGCCATAACAGTTGTTGAACGAGGAAGTGGATATGTTTTCTCAAGAATATGAGTTGATGCATGGTCTTTTTTGTTTTTCCCCTAATTTTTCCCTTTACATGATTGTTTTGCCTACTGCTTCCAACTAATTCCTCCATCTTTGCAATTCTTCTCCTTCCTCCTTCCCCTCTCCTTATCAAGAAGGTTGCTAACAGCCTTTGTAATCCAATCTCCGAATCTCCTCAAGCACCCTCGCTTTCTGCTCCTTTAAGCAGCCAAATTCCTCCACATTCCAGGTCTTCAAGTCCTCCCAGCAGTAGCTACGGTTCTCCACCAATTTATAACCCCTACTCCGATCAACCACGTTATACCAGAAACCGTCTATGTGCAACCACCTTTTTTTAAAATTGGATTGGTGCCCTACCTATAGTAATGCCACTACTGTCAAGCAGAAGGGGCACATGGTCTGACACCGGCCATAACAATGGAAGCCAGATGACATTAGAAAAATGCTCGTCCCGTCCCATCGACACAAAAAGCTGTCAATCTCGGATAATTTTTTTCCACATATACTTGCTATTTAGTGAACACATGTATGCACTCATAAAAATATCTGCATATGTTTGTCTGTGTCCTCTATATTCTAAGAAACAAATGTTCTCATTCCCCTGTTTAATATTCTAGGGATGTGATCTTTATAAATATCAGATTTGGTTAGGGTTCCACTAAATTGTATATAATGACAATTGATTGAGTTTTATTTATTTATTTTGTGCAGTGAATGGTGTGCCTTTCTATCCATGCTCTTTTTTTTCTCATCTCAACCAGTCAAAAAAAACCAAATAACTTGATTTTGTTTTTCTATCTTGACCTGACCACTTTCTCCCATTTATTTACAATAGATGTTGCAAAGCCAGCTCCACCTTGTACAAAATTCAAGAGCTGAGAAAAGCATGGACACAACTGTGACAGCATCTTCTGACTACAAAGGAAAGGCAGTTGCATCATCATCTTCATCGTGTGTTTCGGATTGTGGTCGACATGGAGAGAGTGAAGAAACAGAGAAGAGATAACCGGCCTTGCGCAAACGTGAACCTATATTACAAGGGGCTAGACATTTGATGTAGAATTTTGTGTATAGAGGACATATTACATGTATGATGGTGTTTGTATGGAATTATTATTTTGGATTGGATTGTATTTGATTTGTATACAATTTGATGTTAATTGAATTAATTTTTGTATTGTTGAAACGAAATAGAAATTGATATGTATAATTATTGTTTAAATATAGGGATGTATAATTATTATATCATATAATTATTGATATATGTATATTTACTAGTGGATGACCCGTGCCTACGGCACTCTAAGTTTGGACAAATTCAAAATCCAAACTTTTTAAGTTTTTAGATTTGATTATTTCTTATTGCCAATAGCACACCACCATAAATGCATGATGCTTGAAAAAGATCAAAAGATCCATTTGCAAATCCAATTAAAATCTCACAAACTTTCGGATTGCAAATCCAATCCAAATATCTTTCAAATGGAACCATTTGATCTAGTATTTAAATTCATTCCATCCATTACATTATGCGCATACATATGTGTATGCATTTCTAGTATTTAAAGAAAGAATGACAGTAAAAAGAAAATGTTTTTTACGTTAGATACGCGTTGTCTCCCAGTTGTACAATCCATGTCACCCACTTGTATATTTCATCACCTAAGAGCCTGTAATTCAAGTGATGAAAATAAACAATAGAAGGGGGAAAGGAAAAAAAATTTCAGAGAAAATTTTAAAGAGTGGAGAGTAGTATTTTAAGAAAAGCCATTTGAGGAAGTAGTGCTTACATACCCGCAAAGAGGCTATTGGGCATGTCAACATCGTTAATTCCTTTGTATCAAACTGATAAACATCAACCCAACTTCGATTTCGGTGGCTGGGTACATGTGAGAGAGAGAGAGAGAGAGAACTTAGCCATTCAAAAAGCACCCAAATGATTGTTACTCCATAATTTTTCTAAAATCTTCTTGTTACTTCATAATGGCACATTAGGAACTACAAATTGAAAACTGAACTGATATTTGAACTGAACATCCAGTGTCATTGCCTAGATGTTAACAAAGAAAATTTTGGAAGAAGAAATGATAAAGTTCACAAATTACAATTTAACGATCAACTTAATGATAAAAACTTAAATTCCACAATTTAGGAAAGAGGGCAAAACTACCAATTATGCCAAATCCACTTGAGAAAAAATAATAGTTCAAATATGATTCTGTGTTTTAAGTAAAAAAAAAAATGTAATTAACATAATCACGCTTGTATAAAAAACGTGATCTAATCAAAAACCCACAGATGAAACCAAATAAGTAGTAGAAAATGCTAGAAAAATTATGATGAAATTCAGTCAATGGTGGCAAATACTCCAAAACCAAATTTCAGTCATGACCACAACATCTCACACCTTCAATTTAACTTAAAAAAATAAAGATTTTATATTTTGAATTCCACACAAATTGAATCCAAAACCAAACCAGTATAAAAATTAAAGATTAAAAATTAAAAAGCAAATTGAGATTAGTTGAGAGAGGGAGGAAGTGAATCAACAATTATTAACAACTCTATTGAAACTCTATTCAAAATCACTTAATAACAAAGGTTACATGCAAAAACAAAATTAAATTTCTCAAATCTCCAAAACCAAATTTCAGTCATGACCACAACATCTCACACCTTCAATTCAACTTAAAAAAATAAAGATTTTATATTTTGAATTCCACACAAATTGAATCCAAAACCAAACCAGTATAAAAATTAAAAAAGCAAATTGAGATTTAGTTGAGAGAGGGAGGAAGTGAATCAACAACTATTAACAACTCTATTGAAACTCTATTCAAAATCACTTAATAACAAAGGTTACATGCAAAAACAAAATTAAATTTCTCAAATGAGCAATACCCAACAAAACAGCCCCATCGACAAAATTTTTTAGTTCAAACTTCCCAATTTCATTTGATTATTCAAGTAAAAATGATAAAATTTACAATGAAATCATGAAACTGTCCTATTTATACCCAAAAGACAGTATATATTCATTTTACTATTATCTAATACTATTAATTTAACTAAATTGAATCAATCTGACAAAGATATGAGCTATTGCACTATGTTTTCCTACACATTTTGTTAGTTTCTTTTGATCAAGAATCAAATCATCTATTTCAAGCAATCAATCAAAACCACACACATATGCAGATGCCAAACTAATAATATAAAATTTAAGCTAAAGATGCACTGTTTTATGTCAATATCAATAACCTACCAATCAATAATATCAAGAACAAATAGAGATTAGATTCCACAATGAACATAGTTGTTTCAAAAAATAAAATTTGGAAATCAAATTGAAAGCAGGCTAACAAATAGAAGGCTTTTCTGTTAAACCAACTAATAATGATGAAATTCTAAACAATCAATTAGAGGATTCTATGTAAATAAGAATACTTTTGTTAATGAGATTAATCAAAAATTGAACTGGATGAAATTCAAAACTAAGTAATTGGAAAAAAAAATTCAAATATTAATCATTAACACAACTTCTATAAGTAAATAAAAACTTGAAATTAATCATTAATCATGAATTTGAAATCTTAGTAAATAAAAATTCTAACTCAACTTCTATAAGTATAAAACAAATTAAGTCATGAATTTACCTTTTATATCTATAACTCATGCCTCAACTTGAAATTGCTTCCATTGGTAAAGTTTCGAATTCCATGAAAATTCAATAGATTTGTACCAATTAAAAAAAACCAAAATTGTATTTAGATATAACTAAGATAGGGGGTGGAAGTGAGTGGGAATCATTCCATTATGAATCTTCAGCCTAAAACAAAATCCAAACACACGTGGGCGTGGGCTCAGCTGGTGGTGTATGATGATATTACAAATATACATTAAATATTGGGGGGTGGAAAAATAAAGGTGAGAAAGGTTCAAATGAAAACCTCTTTGTACAATAATGCAATAACATACTAAAAACCCCAAAATCCCGTACTAATATGCCAATAAAAGCACGAAATAACAATCCATTCACATGAAAAATATATCTAAAAATCTAAGTTTGGTGCGCACCACGAAAAAGTTATTGAACCCATTAAATATAAATATTGAGAGAGAGAGAGAGAGAGAGAGAGAGAGAGAGAGAGAGAATCACCACAAATCAACTATGTAGAGCAAAATCAAAGAATCATGGAAAATTATTGAAATCAACTTCCAAACTGCCCATAATAGCTATCGACATTGGTGGATAAAAGAAAATAATTAAAGTCTTTCAATATTTTCTAATTTCTTACTAAAGAATAAAATATTAAGATTAAAGTAGTACACTATTTTTCAAATTTTGTCAAATTAACATGTCCACTGAAAAAATAAATAAATAAACTGATTTATGCAAACACTAAAAGCAAAATAGCAGTGTCTGCTACATACAGGCGATATATAAAAGTACAGGCAAGGAGCTTCAACATGGATAAAAAAACAATATCAACTCCCACAACCACTACAGGAAATGCCACTTTTGGCGACCAAAATATTGGTCGCCAAAAGTCCCATTTTTGGTCGCCGAAACCCATTACCGACTAATATTTTTTGTCGCCAAAGTCGTCGCCTATAACCTGTCGGCGATAGTATTGGCGACTAAACTTTTTTTGGTCGCTGAAAATGAACGTTTTGGCTACTAAACTGGGTTAGTCGGCAAAGGTTATCTTTTGGCGACTAAAATATTAGTCGCCAAAAGTGAACATTCGGCTACCAAACTCTGAATAGTCGGGAAAGGGTATGTTTTGGCGACTAAATATTTAGTCGCCAAAAGTGAACATTCGGCTACCAAACTGTGAGTAGTCGGGAAAGGGTATGTTTTTGGCGACTAAATATTTAGTCGCCAAAAGTGTTAAATTAAAATAAAAAATTTTCAGCGACTAAAAATTTTTGTCGGGAATAAGTTTTAGTCACAACATTCCTACATTTAGGGACTAAAGAATTTAGTCGCCAAAATTTTTTTTTTTATTTTATTAACCTTTTGGCTACTAACCATTTGGTAGCCAAAAGTCTTCATTTATTTTTGGATTCTTGGATTCTTTATGGCTACCAAATATTTAGTCACTAACAAATTCACTTTTTTTTTTTTTTTTTCAATTAACATCAAATTATATACAAATCAAATAATTAATAAATTGTATACAAATCAAATCAAATTGTATACAAAAATTAATTCAATTAACATCAAATTGTATACAAATCAAATAAATACAACCCAAAATAATAATTCCATACAAACACCATCAAATACAATCCAACCCAAATTGTATACATTTTTTCTGTGAATTACGATGGAATTCAGCAGACAATTTTCATCCAAAATAAATTGAACTCATCTATACAATTTTCATCCAACCCAAAATAAATTGAACTCATCTATACAATTTTCAAGTTATAACAACAGACTCCTCTAACTGGGGTGCTGTTGAAGTTGATGAATTTCATCTCTAGATTATCACCTTGAAAAGTCCACCCTGAACAAGTGCAAAAGAGACAGAGAGCGATGAGAGAGAGCGAAAGAGATAGAGAGTAAATTTAGTAAGTAAAATTAGTAAGTAAATTTTGACATACATTGGAGAGTAGATGAAAATTTTGACATACATTGGAGAGTAAATTTTGACATGCATCCTTGGTAAATTTTGACATGCATACAGATGGACACCGTAAATTATCTCTAATTCCAAAATCCTATATCTGTATCTACCATTAGTTTATATAATACGAATGAAAAAATTATTATTATTAATATTTATATAATTTATCATTAATTTACCATTAGTTTTTGAATGTTACATTCATATTTTAGCCAAACATACAGTGTGCCTATAATATAGATAGCTATCAATCATATAAAACAACATTTTTATTCACAATACTTCCATCCTAGTTAACCAAAAACCAAGTAGAAAATACATGGCTAATTTGAGCGTGTGTCTCCACATTTGATCAAATCCCTAACAAGGCCATGGATATTGTGGTTTTACTCGGTCTTGTGGAATGCATGGCTAATTTGAGTTATCTCTGTCTTTTCTTGTTGGTTGAGGTATTTCATCTCATGTTTGTAACAAGAAGGGTTTATCTTGCATTGAAAAGTGTACTGACCTTTCAGGTGGAACCTAATGGTCCAGGTTTCTATTAACATAAATAAATCTGTAAACATCATTTAGATTGAAAGAAAAATAAGGTTTTTTTATATCATATATGATCTTCCATAAGGCTCCTTGCTAAGGGATTCAAGTTATTCATCCATCCTTCCCAATCAACCAACTGGTTGGGTCACCTAAAATGATTCCACAACTAACAAAAAAAACTTGTGTTATTCATTTTCTAATGGAATAGTGTGTAAATGCCTACTTCAATCTTTGAGGCTCCAGAAAGGAGTGAACAACATAAAATTATGGGGTAATTAACAAGTAAGGATTAGAATAAAATAAGACAGCACAAAAATTTACCCCTCTCCCCATCGATACTGAACACCTGCCATCGATACTGAACACCTGCCATACTAGCCACTGCTTGGACAACTGGATATTCACCTGAATGTCCATCATGCGTACTTGATCTCCCATTTAAACCAAAAACAATTGGAAAACCCATTTACACATTCAGAGACTTAGTAAATGAATAACACAAGTTAACATTTGGATTAAACATTTACTTTTGAGGACAAGGGCTAAGGGAGCATATATGAAAAAAAAAATTCAATTATGACTGTCCTAAAACATTGTATGTTGAAGGAGAATTCCCAAAGCCAGTGTGGACATGGCCCCCTTAGTCTACGTTAATGGTAATTATATATACTTCAAAGCAAAAATTGTAACAAAAAAAGGGAATACTTAGGTGTGTGATGCATTTATTTTGTAATATTTTATACATAAAACACTGACTAGGCAAAGAGAGAAATTTTTTTAAATAACTAAATGTTAACATGCTCATTTTAAAGAAAGCAAAAAGTAGATCAACTTAGGTATATTTTGTCCCGTTGGACACATCAAACCAGCCTAACCTTCCATCTTTCAATAAATTTTCAGCTGGGATGGACTAGTTGACTCAACCTTCAATTATTAGTCATCTAACACATAAGGACATAACACAAGATATTTCTCCATTTATAACCGAATAGAGAAGTATCTTTATTTCTTGAACGTTTAAATAAAGACTTAGCAAAACCAAAAGTAAGTCAACATGTTTGTTCATAGCATACTAGGTAGTTCAATATTCTGTTCATGGCACACGAGCATACTTGAACATAAATATACTTATATTGAGACTAAATAAAGGAGTACAAAAAGGTCATTCCCCACTTATGGCCTCCCTTGATCAAGGGCACTGTGAGAGGTAAGACCCATAAAAAACTAATCTTTTGGCTAAAGTTTTATGAAGTGGTTGCCTTTCTTAATCATACCCACATTTGACACTTGGCAGCCAAACTTTTACAACTCAACAAAGCAATGTTTCCTTCACTAAATTAACAAGTGAAATTTCCATAGAGAGAGTGCACCTAAACCAAACTAACCATTGTGTCCCAATCACAAAAATATACACCTCATTTTTCTTTTATTTCTAATTTAGCAAATGAAGACTTTATACCTATCTTTTAAACCTACCTCCAATTTTAGACAGGTCCCAAGATGATTGTATATCTGTCTACACATTTCAATAAGTTCATTACTTTTTACCTCTTTCCCATTATAAATATTATACCAAAATCTATGAAAATTTATAACTAATAGCTGAAGCATAATCCATGTAAACCAAGCGACACATAAATTATGTGTATCTCAAATCAGTGACAACGTTAAATTAAGTGACAATCAAATCAGTACTGATAAGAAGGTGAATCCTCACTAATCTTTCATGAAAAAATAGGTAAGCAACAGAACATTGTAGCCAGCGCCAAAAAGTTGGAGAAGATACTTGAATTGACCATACCATACTCTAGAAATAGAAAAACAAATAAATTTCTAAGCAACTAATCAATATAGATCTTTTTCCTCCAACAAAAAAAAATATAAAGAACAATAACCACTGGAAAAGAACCAATGTATTCAGTTCTTTTTTTCATTGGCAGTGACTACTGAAATTTGATGTATGGAACTTAAAGAAATGGAATATGCACTTTATTTTCTACTTTTAGGCACACTCTACAGTTTAAATGGCTTCATCAACTTCAAACATTTTGTAACATAAGTATCCTCAATACTTCCGCTATTCTGTTCTACATGACAGGAAGTAAACCAAAACTGAAGAAGTATATACCTCATGCCTTGACTTCAACTTTTTGTCAACATTCATCAATGAGCTGTGCTTCTTGTGAATAACCGATGCAAATGCTGCATAGAGAGATGCAGTGTACATATTGCCAACTTGCTTTGGTACCAATGTGGTCGGTTGCACCTTTGCATCATATAGTGCCTTCGCAACTTGCTGGGTTGCCTGCAGTTACTGAAACTTTGAGATACTAAAACTAACATATATATTTTCATACTAAAACTATCTATTAATAAATGCATAATCCAATTCAATACACAAGCTATGTGAAATCCTATATACAAATGCCATCCCAAATGAGCTAAAATTGAATTCAAATTATTCATCACAAGTATTAATTCAATGAAACAATCTGCAAGAGCAGTGCAGGAGAAGAGAATGCTGCTTCACATGATATGAATTCAATTCTTACAATAATAAACCTTCCTATAATCCAAGTGACAACTGAGGACTAAGCAACAACAGAGTTACAGGAGGACCTGAGTAAATAGAATTTGGTCAAATCATTGGCAAGAATCATCATATTCGATTATTATAGTTCATTTGATCTACTAAAGGGGAGGGGGCATCAACTAGTGGAAAACCCATGTAAGAGGACTAGACAATCTGCATGAAAAACTTCGTAATACGCAATAGATGTTTTGCTCCAAGAGACATAAAGTAACCGATGCATTAAACATGTCGAAATATGCAAGGTTTATTGCAATAAAATAAAATAAAATTTTAAGGTAACTCTGGACTTTTCACTGATAAATTACACAAGCCAGATGGCATTTTAACCCTGAAACAGGTCCAGTGGACAAACTAGAAACCATTTTCATTATTAAACATAAAATAGCTCATTTTTGCAGTTCGCTTGTAAGAATGAGCTTGTTTTGCAAGCAGAAAACACACAAGAAATTCACTTGAAGCATATAGAAAAGTTACAGGGATCTACTAGCATCCAAGTCAATTTATATAGATATTTATGCCCAACTAACCTTCTTTTCCTTCTCAAAAATTTCTCTTATGGGACAATGCGCTGCTGTCACACAAAGATTCTGCAACCAAAATAATCAGAGGAACCACATATTATAAGAGGGGGGGAAAAAAGAAGAAAAACAAGGGGAATCCAATCTTTGCTCACAAAAATCGCAGATTACAACAAAATTTGTAACCTTTAAGTCACTTCCTGAATATCCATCAGTCATATTAGCATCTGCTTCAAGATCAACATCAGGTGCCAATTCTTCTTTGGCCAATACAACTCTCAAAATTTTCTCTCTGTTTGTGGAATCTGGCAAATTTACCATCAATCTGCACCAAATATGTGTCCATTAGATCATTAATTTAAGAGACTTTCCATAATAAAGAACAGAAAAAACTAAAAGGCCATCGAAAGAGAAAGAAATGGGGGTTTGGTCGTCGTCTTTGGCGGAGGAGGGTCGTCGCCACTCTCACTTCTCGACCTCGTCGTCGGTGAGAGACCACGGAGGGCTTAGCGATGATGATGATGATGATGATGAGAGAGACCCGAAGATCTTCTGGACTCGAGCTCTGAAAGTGTTGTCCATGGAATCCGAAGATGAAGCCATCGATATCGATTGGTTGATATTTGATTGACGATTCAAACAAGTCTGCATGTATGTATGTTGATATTTTGGTTCAATAGATTGGGGATTTTGGGTTTGGGTTGGGGGGAAACCCGAACGGGAATGGAAAAAAGGAGGGGGCGGGAAGAGATTAGGGATTTTTGAGGTTGGGGATTTTGGGTTTGGGGTGGGAGAACCCGAGCGGGAATTTGGGAGGGGGGGATTTTGGGATTGAGCGGGAATCTTTTTATTTTCATTATTGAGGTTGGGAATTTTTTTAATTTTTTTTTATACTTAATGAATTTTTTTAAATAATAATAATTTTTTTTATATTTAAATAATAATTTTTTTTTATACTAAATGATTTTTTTTTTCATTTAATAAGGTTGAAAATTTATTTGTTTCATATTTATTTTAATGAATACAAAATTATTAAATTTTTTTATTTGGTATAGAGAGAGAGACATACAGAAAAATAGAGATAAACAAGATATGAGCGAGAGATAGAGAAAGAAAACGAAAAGAGATGATCGAAAGAAAGACATAGAAAAAGAGAGAGACGAAGATAGATAGAGAGAAGAGAGATGAGCGAGAGACAAAGAGAGAAAGAGAAAGAAACAGAGACAAATTTGTCTCTGTTTAGTGATGAGTGAGAAAGAGTGCATTTTCTTGTAGTGGATTGATAAATCGAGATGGAGCTCAGTAAATAGAGAAGACGGAAGGGAGAGAGTGAGCAACGTGAACGCAGTGGGGAAGAGAGAGAGAGAGAGAGAAAGAGAAAGAGAGTGAAAGACAGAAAAGAGATGAATGAAAGAGGCAAAGAGAAAAGAGATGAGAGAAGAGATAGATGAATGAGAGACAGAGAGAGAGAGAGAGAGACAAATAGACAGACAGACAGAGAAGAGTGATGAATGAGAGAGAGAAAGAAAAGAGAGAGAAGAAGATGACATCATTTTCAGTAGTGGTGAAGGTGGTAGAGGAGATGGGTGGGTGAGAGAGAGTGATAGACAAAAAACAAACATAGAGAGAAGAGAGCTGGACGAGAGAGACAGAGAGATAGCGAGAAGAGAAATGAGCGAGAGAGACAGAGAGAGATAGCGAGAAGAGAGATGAGCAAGAGAGACATAAAGAGAAGAGAGATGAACGAGAGAGACAGAGAGATAGCGAGAAGAGAAATGAGCGAGAGAGACAGAGAGAGATAGCGAGAAGAGAGATGAGCAAGAGAGACATAAAGAGAAGAGAGATGAACGAGAGAGACAGAGAGAAAGATAGAGAGAAGAGAGATGAGCGAGAGAGATAAAGAGTGGAGAGAGTGAGCAATGTGAACACAATAAGGGAGAGAGATAAACAGACAGATAGACACATAGAAAGAAAGAGAGAGAGAGAAGAGTGAGAACAGACAAACAGACACAGAGAGAGAAAGAAAGAGAGAAGAGTGATAAGTGAGAGAGAGATAAAGAGAGAAAGAGATATAGAGAGACAGATAAAGACAGAGACAGAGTAGAAAAGAGAAAGAGATAGAGACAGAGACAGAGAGAAACAAAATATGAGTAATAGATAGACAAATAGAGAGAAAGAGAGCGAAAAGAGATGATCGAGAGAAAGACATAGAAAGAGATAGAGAGAGATGAGAGAAAGAAAGAAAAATAAGAGAGTGATAGAGAGAAAGAGATAGAGAGTGAGAGACAGAAAAAGAGACAGAGAGCGAAAAGAGATGATCGAGAGAAAGACATAGAAAAAGAGAGAGATAGAGAGAGAAGAGAGAGAGAGAGCGAGAGAAAAGAGATGAGCAAGAGAGATAAAGACAAGAGAGATGAACGAAAGAGACATAGAGAGATAGAGAAAGGAGAGAAGAGATAGATGTGTGAGAGACACACAGAGAGAGACAGACAGACAGACAGACAAACAGATAGACAGATAGATTTTTTGTAATTATAATCGCCGACTAAAATTTAGTCGGTAAAAAATATATTAAAAAAATATATTAAAAGTAACAAAAAAAATTCATTATTTAAATTTTTTTAAAATAAAAGTAAAAAATATATTAAAATGATATTTAAATAAAAATATAAGTAATAAAATTATAAATTAAAAATATTAAATTATCTTAAATATTTATCCTAAAATTTTTTTTATTGAAAAATATAATCACAAATTGAGCTTTTAATTTTATATATAAGAATATATATATAATAAGAAAGAAAAGAAAGAAAGAAAATTTAAAAAAAAAAGGAAAAAAAATTTAAAAAAAAAATTGAGCCAGCTCAACCCGTGTTTTAAATTTTTTTGATGTTTTATTTTATTTAATTTCATTATTTAAATTTTGCCACAAAATATTTAAATTTTATTGATGATTTATTTTATTTAATTTCATTATTTAAATTTTAATAGATGTTTTATTTAATTTCATTATTTAATTATTAATATTTTTTAAAATAAATTTATTTAAAATTTTAATTAAAAAATAACATATATTTTTATTGATATTTTATTTATTTAATTTTAAAAAATATATTTATTTAATTGCGTAAAAAATCAAATAAAATAAAAGAAAATCAACTTTTGGCGACTAAATGTTTAGTCGCCAAAGACAAAAATTAATTTTTTATTAAAACATTTGGCGACTAAAGTATTTGGTAGCCGAATGTGTGCCTACGGCGACTAAAAGATTTTTTGTCGCTGAAAATCAACTTTTGGCGACTAAATGTTTAGTCGCCAAAGACAAAAATTAATTTTTTATTAAAACATTTGGCGACTAAAGGATTTGGTAGCCAAATGTGTAGATACGGCGACTAAAAAAATTTTTGTCGCTGAAAATCAACTTTTGGCGACTAAATGTTTAGTCGCCAAAGACAAATATTAATTTTTTATTAAAACATTTGCCGACTAAAGCCTTTAGTAGCCGAATGCATACCTACGGCGACTAAAAATTTTTTTTGTCGCCAATTTATGCCATTTTTGCCGACTAAATTTATTTTAGTCGCCAATTGTGATATTTTTAGCTACTAAATTTTTTTTAGTCGCCAATAATCAATATTCCCCGACTAAAAATAATTAGTAGCTAAAAATTTGACTTTTGCCGACTAAATTTATTTTTGGTAGCCAAATCCATAACATTTGGCGACTAAATTTGTTTTAGTCGCCAAAAGTGGTCGCTGTAAGTGCTTTTTCCTGTAGTGAACTTCTAAGTAAGTCTAACCAGTTATATATAAAAGTACAGGCAAGGAGCTTCAACATGGATAAAAAAACAATATCAACTCCCATAACTTTTAAGTAAGTCTAACCAGTTATAAACTTATATATATTCAACACTAATTTCTCTTACCTTCTTCTCAAAGGAAGTGCATTTAGCTTCAAGAGATTGAACTTTCTGCAAATAAAAAAAAAATCATCTATTTTCATTCACCTAACCCCAAAAAAAGGGAAGAATAATATTGGAATGCAACTTATGGTACCCCAAGCTTCTTATTGCTTTTTCTTTTTTTCCCTGAAAAATCTATATGCAAGAGAATATATTACCTTTTGTAATTGGTGATCAATGACAACAATTTGTGATGCATAAATTACTCTTACATCCTTCAATGTGCATTTCCTGTTGCATTGAGGACACTACAAAAGGAGACACGTGCATAAAATTTGAAAACAGGAAGAGAGGAGAGGAGTATGTGTCTGAGAGAGGGGTGAGAGTGAGATGTTTTTAGCCTTTAGATTAAAATCAATCTAATGGTCAAAATTTGGACAAAGGGACAGAAGTCCCATCAAGGAAAAAAACCGAGCTTCCTTGTTATATAGATGGCACATGACCCCACACTCAAAAACTTGAAATAGATCTCCATCTATGAATGAAAAGAGAAAAAGAGAAAACGGGTGATTGTTGAAAAATAGAATTTGGTACACAATATAGTAGGGCCTAATTTGAAAAATTGCTTTTAATCTATTTTAAATTATATTACCTCTCTAATTTTTTTAAATATATTTTTTAAAAAATAAAAAAATTAACTTTTGACTAATTTTTTAAAACAACCATACGAAAGCAAATAAACAAAATTCACATTGAACTTTATTGGATTGTCGGACGGAGGTACTAAAGCTTCGTATTAAAAATTTCATTCGATTTGTTTATCTTTTAATAATAATAATTGCAATCTATACTAATTTTCAATCTATACTATAAAAAGGCTTCATATACTATAAAAAGGGTTCATATATTAATAAAAAAGATTGACTAATTTTCAATCTATACTATAAAAAGGGTTCATATAATAAATTTAAAAGATAAATAAAAAAATATTGAAAATTTTAATGCATATTTACCTTTCAATCAAGATATTTCTACTACACCACAACCGCAATTACACAAAGCATAAAAGTTCAACCACAATAACAAACAGAAGACAGTTTTCAATTGAATCATATACAATTGACAACAGTTATGCACAGATTCCATCCTCTTTTCCTTCAATTCCTTGAAAAATAGAATTTGGTACACAATATAGTAGGGCCTAATTTGAAAACTTGCTTTTAATCTATTTTAAATTATATTACCTCTCTAATTTTTTTAAATATATTTTTTAAAAAATAAAAAAATTAACTTTTGACTAATTTTTTAAAACAACCATACGAAAGCAAATAAACAAAATTCACATTGAACTTTATTGGATTGTCGGACGGAGGTACTAAAGCTTCGTATTAAAAATTTCATTCGATTTGTTTATCTTTTAATAATAATAATTGCAATCTATACTAATTTTCAATCTATACTATAAAAAGGCTTCATATACTATAAAAAGGGTTCATATATTAATAAAAAAGATTGACTAATTTTCAATCTATACTATAAAAAGGGTTCATATAATAAATTTAAAAGATAAATAAAAAAATATTGAAAATTTTAATGCATATTTACCTTTCAATCAAGATATTTCTACTACACCACAACCGCAATTACACAAAGCATAAAAGTTCAACCACAATAACAAACAGAAGACAGTTTTCAATTGAATCATATACAATTGACAACAGTTATGCACAGATTCCATCCTCTTTTCCTTCAATTCGTTGGCAATCAAACAAAGTCCAAAACTCAATCAAATCACAAACTTGACACAACAGAAGCATCAAATTTGAGAAGAAGAAAAAAA